>QLOS01000215.1:0-17407 GCA_003313725.1 Russula sp. MG48 | reverse complement strand
TCGTGCCAGGTTCCCCAAACCAGTCAAGCTTTACGTGGCGCTAGCCGTTTTCGGAACAAATATCGTTGCTTCGGAAGGAGAAGAATGGAAGAGGTACCGAAAAATTGCCGCCCCGGCATTCTCAGAGGTATGCACTGTCGTTCTATCCGTCGCCTCATTCTTTACACCACCACCAGAGAAATAACAAGTTAGTATGGGATGAGACCGTCCTGATTATGTTGGACCTGTTCGACAACGTCTGGGGCGACAAGTCCGAAATCATCCTGGATCACTGTCTGGATATCACTCTTCCGGTGGGCTATCTAGGGCTGATGTATCAGGTTTACCCTTACGCCAACGGTTCCACAGATCGCGCTCTTTGTCATTGGCGTCGCAGGTACCCTATATTCCACTCTAATCCTTAGATTCTCATGCCGGTGGATTCTAGGGTTCGGTCGTCGGGTCACATGGACCAGTGACCTTACTGTTCCTCCTGGCCACAAGATGACCTTCAAGGATGCCCTTCACATTTTGTCCACTAATCTGATCCTGAAGATTGCTCTCCCCGATTGGGCTAAGGGTGCAACGAAACACACAAGGAAGGTTCACTTGGCATTTGGCGAGTTGGGGGTATGCCATTCCAGCAATCTTAATTTGCATCTATCACGTCCTCCGGTACTGACGGATTGAACAGCAATACATGTTGGAGATGGTGAATGCTCGCAGGAATGCGGACACGAAAGAGGAACGTTATGATTTGTTTAGTGGCCTTCTGGATGCCGCACAGGAAGATTCGGACGGTGGGGTGGCGATTAGTGATCGAGAGCTCATTGGTAAATCCTTTAATGTTGCACCGCGTCACATTCTTGTATAAAGTCTTACTCAACATCTCAGGGAATATGTTCATCTTTCTTCTCGCTGGGCATGAGGTAAGGATTGTCTCCTACATGTGATGTGACGTATAACGTTGCACTACAGACGGCAGCCCATACACTCTGCTTCTCATTTGCCCTGCTAGCTCTCTACCCGGACGAGCAAGAGCGCTTGTATCAGCATATCAAAGGCGTAATGTCTAGCCTAAACAGAATGCCTGTAAGTTGTACCGGACATCACTCTACTCAGAGAACTAATTTCCTGTAGACCTATGAAGACATGGGTCGATTCACACACTCTTTGGCGTAAGTCCACCAGATTGTTCATCAGAGCGAGGATTCTCATCGACGGGTAGCGTTTTCTACGAGACTCTGAGGTTGTTGTGAGTGCACATTCGAATCGGATTCCTACGTCTCGGACCTAATTATGCATGGACAGCCCCCCAGTACGTTTAACCAAATATACAATGGTTCCAAGCCAATCATACTTCCCCGTCCTAAGGCTCCCAGCATCCCTAAAAAAGCTGCAGAAGATACTACCTTGACGGTGGGCACCGCTGACGGCGGTAAGACAACTTTTCCTGTCCCGGCGGGGACAGAAGTAACACTGCACGTGCCTGGCCTCCACTATAATCGTGCGCTGAGCAGCCTTGCATCTCATGGACCAGTTCTCACGAATCTCACAGCGCGATACTGGAAGGACCCTCATGTATTCAAGCCAGAGAGGTTCCTCGGGGACTGGCCCAAGGACGCCTTCATTCCATTCAGTCTAGGTAGGTCTCACTTCATCCTGATGATTTGATGAATTCTCAAGAGCGGGTTGTAGGTGCGCGCGCTTGCCTGGGGAGACGGTGCGACTTGTCGTGATGCAATTGAGAACATGGTCCTCACACGTGACTTTCAGATTCTTTGAAACGGAAGGCATAGCCATCATGACTATGCTTGTGTCGAGGTATAAAATTGAAGTCAAAGAGGAGCCAGAGTTCGCAGGCGAGACATTTGAACAGCGCTATGCTCGTATAACGGCTTTCGACCAAGGTTTGACTGTGATGTAAGTGATGTCCACACTGCCGTTAGCCAGCTCATGGATTCTCTATCAGTCCTCTCCGCGTGCCGTTGGTGTTCAAGAGGAGATAGTAACCTTACTTTTGTCTCCACCCCCTTTTCCCGGCCCTACGTATATGTACCTGGACTGATGTACAAGCCACTGTCGTCACTCATGAATGTGAAATTTAGGTGTTTTCTGATTGGAATGGACGATGGGGTATGGATCGTCCCTGGCCCGTGGAGCACAGGGTAAAAAGAACATCAGCCGTGCACTTCACACGAGCAAATCGAGACTATCGACAAGATGCACACGCAACCCGGACAACCACCGTTACGAGCCATACTTCAGAGGTAGGAGATGAGCGTGGGCCGACGATCATGATGGATTGATGTTTCAAACAAGCCCCAGTCCAATTCCCCCTGCCCCGCGCCTCGAGCAACACAGCGCAAAGAAGGAACTGGCAGCCAGCATGACCCATGGTACTGTATTGGCACTGTGTTCAGTTGTCACGACGATAGCGTAGTGAATCTACATGCCGTTCACATGATAGGCTATTGAAGGAGATTATTCGTGAAGAGGGTATCGGTGTCGATGTTCCTTTGGTTGCCAAAGATCTCACGCTTTGGAAGGTGCGTCATCTCTGGTGATTAGTTCTGTCATTGTGGTTGACACTACTTTAGCCTACGGAGCTAATACCCCTCAAGCCATCCCAGAGTCTTGCCCAACGCATTAAGAACCTAGGGCCAGACTTGTCGACGTTTGCTGGCGAGTTCAAAGTTGGATCCAGTTGATTTGGTTACGGCCGAGAACAAACTTCAACTTATAGTGACGTCATTGTTCAACTTCCTGTTTCGGGTAAGTGGCAAGACATGAATAGTCACCACTATTCCGCTGATGATGTTCTTAATTATGCATTCCTAAAGATGTCAACGTTGACGCCAGAAGAGCGTCCGGGCCCCGGGCCGAAGGTCAACAATCGCGGTGCCTGACTTGCATAGCTTGGTTGCTGACATCTACACACAACAGCGAATGACTTCGCCAAACTTCTGAAGACTATGAGGGCTTCAACGTGGCGCCATCTCAATTTGCTCAGTCGGCACACTTCACCAAAGCGTTCCAATCGGCCAGCCCTAGGATCGAGATATACATGTGCAATCATGATCGACCCCTCGACTACAGCGGGGTCCCACCCTCATTATTTTTGGACGGTTCAAGGATGACTTCCACAGCGGTCACGTATTAGATCTTAGGATGGACGACTTCGAAGCTGCTTGCAACCTTGCAGATGCGATGGCACGCCTCCATCAATCAGAGACGGATCAACAGCACTTCTTCAACACATGGGTTAAGTACCATTACAACGTGACCCGCACGGTCCCAAGAATAATTGGTCAAACCCAACACCGTTTGAGAAGGCAAAGGCAAAAGGCAGACTGCGGGCACACGAACATCGTTAACTTGAACGAAAGACTGGAAACAGCGATGGACAACTTGAACATCGTCATGGAAGCCGTGGTCACCGAGAAAACGTCCCACCTTCGAATCGACAAGACCACGTTAGTCTTAGACAATGAAATCCGCTTTCGCCACGCCATCTTAGGACTACAAATCGCGCCACTATCTTTTACCAACTTCCTTGACCACCTCTATCTTCAGCCAAAGACCGGGAATACGTCGAAGGCTACAACTTGAACGAGTATGCACCATGCACCATGTGTTGAATGAAACAACAAACTTATCTCTTTCACGCAAAACATACAGAACTTGGTCCTGCATTCTGGATCGAGAACTTCCGGTGTGGAACAGCGCAAGCCGAAGAGACGCTGCAACGCGTCAAGGACGACGGAATCTTGCAGTTCAGCCCTTTGCCTGCGACCGACGTCGACCAGAAGGCGATCGTCCCCTCTGCCTACGAAGAAAAGTTGTCAGGCGCTACTGTATTGGTCACTTTTCGCATCAGTGGCGACGTCATTGCGTCAAAATTTCCAGTGCTATGCTGATGTTGAATCAATTTCGGTA
This sequence comes from Russula sp. MG48, assembly GCA_003313725.1. Taxonomy (NCBI): domain Eukaryota; kingdom Fungi; phylum Basidiomycota; class Agaricomycetes; order Russulales; family Russulaceae; genus Russula; species Russula sp. MG48. The sequence continues at coordinate 13,489 of QLOS01000215.1, read as the reverse complement.
TTGCAAAACCGGCCAGTATCCACACAATCCACTATGTCGAAATCGTCCTCAAAAAGAAAGTTCGACATCCCCGATGTAGTCAAACGAGCGAAAGCCCGAGAAGGTTGACAACATCATCTGTCCGTTTTCCTTCTTCGTGTTATTACTTACGACGACGATTACTGTAAATATGACTTATACTACCAACCGCCTTCAAATGATATTTTCCATTTTCTCTTCGATTTGGCAGCAGCAAGGTCTTCCTTCGCCAACGAAGTTGCCGTTTCCTAGTCTAAGTCTCCAACCTGACAGCGAGCGTGACGGGGTCACTGAAAGATAAGGGGAAAAATGGCAGACGAGAGACCTTGCTTTACAGCAAGGTAATGCATAAAATTGAGAATACATGGGCTCGGGAGGGCTCCCGACTGTATGTTATGAAAAAGTGTACAGTCCCCTGACAAAAGTTTTGACTGGTCACATGATTACATTTTGAGCTCAGCCATCAGCCAATATTCAATCATGTGACGGGTCAAATCTTTCGGCTATAAGTCAGTACTGCAAATAATGACGGAGTACCAAAGATGATGTTGATTTTTCACATGTTCGCGGTGATTGAATGGAAAGCCGAAGTGATTATCAACTTCTGTTGCATACGGTTGGTTTCGAGAATCCACGTGTCGAATGCATCCCAAACCCAAACCCAAACGATCGGCGTTGATGAAGTCGCTCACCAGGCCGGGCATACGGTACTATCATGACTCATGATAGAGCTCGGCGGCCTGAGATCATGCGACAGTGCGTGCGGCCTTTCTTCTTGTTGCCTTTCCTGGGAACCCTCATCCGTGTTGTTCACTCGATTCGCAGCTCATGTGACAAAGAGGAAGGCACGATACGCAGCACTAAAGAGCACCCGCTTGCCCCTTGCACGCTGGGGCGCCGGTGGTGCCACGTTGTTGTACACCCTTCGCACGCCGGCCGGGGCTGCCTGGTGACCGCCAGCTTTATTTAGACGAATCACCTTGGAGTGATGCCCGGGTACAATATGCTTTATACAGTACTGAATTGAAACGATCAGCGGTGTTAACCGCTCACTTGAAACACCTCTCTCATTTCCGTCTCTCGCCCTTCTACCCCTACCCTACTCTTACATCTCGCGATGCATCCAGCTCTATCTGTCGTCCTTTCTCTCCTAGGCCTAATACTCGTACAACGGCTGTTGGAACTCCGAAGGGTTGCTCGCAATGTTGGGTAGGTGCTTCACTCACACTCAAAATGGTGAATCCAGGAGTGACGATGACACTGGCAGCAATCTCCCTGGTCCTCGCTTCCTTTTCAACCCGGCGACCGCTCTGGGACAGTTGGTAATGTTCACGCTTCCGGTGATCCCATTTATAAACATGGGAACCTCGTTCCTGCTAGCTAGGAAGCATCAAGGTACGCTCGTATCATCAGGGAAAGGGAATAGTATCCGAGCCTCGCTCTCGCACAGATTTTGCCGCTGCTGGACAGGATGCTACCGCCCGGGTAAGCCGTCTACTGCGTGCGGTCCGTGGAGAGATGTAAATCCAGAGGGATGAACTGGTAGATCACCACATTTCCTCGGCCAGCATGCACAGTATTCCTCGCGGATGCGGGCGCTATCAAAGTAAGGTCTATCCTGTCTTGAATTATTAGACACTCGTGACCTCGGTCCGTAGGAGGTCACCACTTCTCGTGCCAGATTCCCCAAACCGGTCAGGCTATACGTGGCGCTAACCATTTTTGGAGCAAATATCGTTGCTTCGGAAGGAGAAGAATGGAAGAGGTACCGAAAAATTGCCGCCCCGGCATTCTCAGAAGTGTGCATTGTCGTTCTATCCGTCGCCTCATTCTTGACACCACCACCACCACCAGAGAAACAACAAGTTAGTATGGGATGAGACCGTCCTGATTATGTTGGACCTGTTCGACAACGTTTGGGGCGACAAGTCAGAAATCATCCTGGATCACTGTCTGGATATCACTCTTCCGGTGGGCTATCTAGGGCTGATATATCAGGTTTACCCTTACGCCAACGGCTCCACAGATCGCGCTCTTTGTGATTGGCGTCGCAGGTACCCTATATTCCACTCTAATCCTTACATTCTCATGCCGGGGGATTCTAGGGTTCGGTCGTCGGGTCACATGGACCAGTGACCTTACTGTTCCTCCTGGCCACAAGATGACCTTCAAGGATGCCCTTCACATTTTGTCCACTGATCTGATCCTGAAGATTGCTCTCCCCGATTGGGCTAAGGGTGCAACGAAAAACATAAGGAAGGTTCACTTGGCATTTGACGAGTTGGGGGTATGTCGTTCCAGCAATCTCAACTGTGCATCTGTCCTCCGGTACTGACGGATTGAGCAGCAATACATGTTGGAGATGGTGAATGCTCGCAGGAATGCGGACACGAAAGAGGAACGTTATGATTTGTTTAGTGGCCTTCTGGATGCCGCACAGGAAGACTTGGACAGTGGGGCGGCGATTAGTGATCGAGAGCTCCTTGGTAAATCCTTTAATGTTGCACCGCGTCACATTCTTGTTAAGGTCTTACTCAACATCTCAGGAAACATGTTCATCTTTCTTCTCGCTGGGCATGAGGTAAGGATTGTCTCCCACCTGTGATGTGACGTATAACCCTGCGCTACAGACGACAGCCCATACACTCTGCTTCTCATTTGCCCTACTAGCTCTCTACCCGGACGAGCAAGAGCGCTTGTATCAGCATATCAAAGGCGTAATGTCTAGCCTAAACAGAATGCCTGTAAGTTGTACCAGACATCACTTTACCCAGAGAACTAATCTCCTGTAGACCTATGAAGACATGGGTCGATTCACACACTCTTTGGCGTAAGTCCACCAGATTGTCCATCAGAGCGAGGATTCTCATCGACGGGTAGCGTTTTCTACGAGACTCTGAGGTTGTTGTGAGTGCACATTCGAATCGGATTCCTACGTCTCGGACCTAACTATGGATGGACAGCCCCCCGGTACGTTTAACCAAATATACGATGACTCCGAGCCAATCATACTTCCCTGTCCTAAGGTTACCAGCATCCCTAAAGAAGCGGCAGAAGATACTACCTTGACGGTGGGCACCGCTGACGGTGGTAAGACAACTTTTCCTGTCCCGGCGGGGACAGAAGTAGCTCTGCACGTGCCTGGCCTCCACTATAATCGTGCGCTGAGCAGCCTTGCATCTCATGGACCAGTTCTCACGAATCTCACAGCGCGATACTGGAAGGACCCTCATGTATTCAAGCCAGAGAGGTTCCTTGGGGACTGGCCCAAGGACGCCTTCGTTCCATTCAGTCTGGGTGGGTCTCACTTCATCCTGATGATTTGATGAATTCTCAAGAACGGGTTGTAGGTGCGCGCGCTTGCCTGGGGAGACGGTGCGACTTGTCGTGATGCAATTGAGAACATGGTCCTCACACGTGACTTTCAGATTCTTTGAAACGGAAGGCATAGCCATCATGACTATGCTTGTGTCGAGGTATAAAATTGAAGTCAAAGAGGAGCCAGAGTTCGCAGGCGAGACATTTGAACAGCGCTATGCTCGTATAACTGCCTTCAAACAAAGTTTGACTGTGGTGTAAGTGATATCCACACCGCCGTTAGCCAGCTCATGGATTCTCTATCAGTCCTCTCCGCGTGCCGTTGGTGTTCAAGAGGAGATAGTAACCTTACTTTTGTCTCCACCCCCTTTTCTCGGCCCTACATATATGTACCTGGACTGATGTACAAGCCACTGTCGTCGCTCATGAATGTGAAATTTAGGTGTTTTCTGATTGGAATGGACGATGTGGTATGGATCGTCCCTGGCCCGTGGAGCACAGGGTAAAACGAACATCAGCCGTGCACTTCACACGAGCAAATCGAGACTACCGACAAGATGCACACGCAACCCGGACAACCACCGTTACGAGCCATACTTCAGAGGTAGGAGATGAGCGTGGGCCGACGACCATGATGGATTGACGTTTCAAACAAGCCCCAGTCCGATTCCCCCGCTCCGCGTCTCGGAGCGACACAGCGCAAAGAAGGAACTGGCAGCCAGAGCGACCCATGGTACTGTATTGGTACTGTATTCAGTTGTCACGACGATGACGTAGTGAATCTACATGTCGTTCACATGATACTATCACAGCACGTGCTGACCTGACTCGTCCTGACCACGAACGTGCATGTAACAACACACTGGCAAGGTGATCGCAACCGTGACATAGTATGAGATTTACGCTTACAAGGCTCGAGCACTCATCGTGCGTCCATTTGGAGATAGTGTAAGGCGAGTACAGCCGTTTTCATGTCGATAGGCCCCACCGTAAGCCAGCCGGGGCGGAGGAGGAACGGAGATTCTGTCAGTTTTTGTAAGCCAAGCCCCGGCCGGCAACCATCCGATTCCCTCACTGCACCCGGCCACTAAACTACAACTGTCACAGTATCGATATGAAAACGGGCTGTAAAAGTCTGAGTCCAAGCCATTCTTCTTTTCTGATCGTTGCCAGCACCATGATAACGGTTGTACAGTACAACTGCCAACCCAACACATTAGCACTCCGAGTCCGGGTTGATACATAGATATGCAATATTTCCTTTTTTGTCATGTGGAGAGGACTGCACCCATTTGTTTAATAGGAGATCGTATTTGCAGTGTGTTGTACGAGTACGAACGCGTGAATGGCGCTCGCCCATGGCTCTTGGTTTGCTTCGGTGTATTCCTCCCTCGTACCATGTCCAAGTCATAGGGACGAGGTTCAAGGGATCAAGGTATAGAGTAGAGGCTCAAGCCCGTTCGTTCCAAACCACGATGACGTGTACTGGCAGTACCTTTGGATACGGTACGTGTTCATGTCAGGCTATCATCGCCACCCATCATCTGTCAATCTCTTGTTCCTTGGTGTACTGTATACGGATCTAAGGGGTTGCTGACGTAATGCAGATACGAGGTCTGGCCAAGTCTATCCCCAGTCTGAGTCTGAGTCTGAGACTGACTACACACACTCACAACATTCCTCATATATCCTTGCTCGCTCAGCGGCAACCAAGGCTCATAAGCAATGTTTCCACGGCCCCTACCTCAATGAGGATATCCTGCGTTGCGATCTCGTCTTTTACTCTCAGGACGTCAAGCCCTATGCAACAATCATGTCGAGTTGTCAGGCCCAGGATGCTGTGGCTCTGCGGGCAGAGCGCTCATAGCGTATCTGGGGAAGACATCAGTTACGCAAACGAGTACCTAACCTTAATCTCGTCCCGCTCCTGGTCAGGAAGCGTCTCCACCGTGATCCGATGACGCCTGGCCTTCGTTACCTGCCTCCATGGGCCAGGTTGAGTTATCAGAAGGCTCGCGTTGCCCTCGTTCGCTCCCATCATACCCAGACACCGCCTCACTGCCTCCGCACCCTTTTCTGCCTGCTGTCTTGGTGCTGGACACCACACCCCTTTGTCTACATCCATGGTTCGCCCCGACCTCGACGCCCTCACACAAACGGTATCGAGTTCCAACTCATCCCTTGTGAAGTATGTCGGCTATTGGCAGCAAAACACAACAGAAGATTCCTTCGACATTGCGCATCCATCTAGCCCCGCTAGCGTGGCGTTCACGTTCAATGGTGAGCCCTGTCTTCTCATTTACGACGTACCGCAGGAGACGAGCCATAGCCAACCCGGTCCCTTTCAGGCACTCAGGTGGGGGTCTTCGGTTTCGTGTCGTCTAATGGCGGTCCCTTGCTCGGGTCAATAGCAGGCGCGTCCGGGTCGTCATTCAACCTCACTCAGTCTGGCAATGATTCCGACTACTACAGCAAGCAAGACCGGGAACCGACCCCGGTCTACCTCACACATCCCCTACCCTGTGACCATTACACGCTCAATCTCACCGTGGGGCACGAACAAGTGATGCAAGTCCACCAATTCAAATTCGCGCCCTGTCTCCCGGTGTCCGGGACTCTCACCACCGCATCTGCATCTGCGCCTTTCGCCGCAGTGTCCACTGACAGCATCACCAGCAGCAGCAGCAGCATCACCAGCATCAGCACCCCCAGCATGCTCGCCGCCGCCTCCGGGGCAGGAGCAGGAAAGCCGCTGAGCGCGGCGCTGATAGCCACCCTCGCCCTCAGCTCCCTGCTCGTCTTCTTCGCGCTGATCGGCGGCCTCGTCCTGCTCCTCCGCATGCGCCGCCAGCGCCAGCGCAAACGCCCCCCCTCCCGCTCCCACTCTCACACCCACACCCGCTTCCGCTTCCGCTCCCTCTTCCGCCCCCGCACATGGCTCCGCCTACCCGGCCATCGCCCGAAGCTCAGCCCATCCGCGCAGTACCTCGCCTCGGTCGTCGACACCGGTGGTGGCGGCGGAGGCGACGCGGGGTTATTAGGCCCCCCCGGTAGCATGAGGAAATTTGGGTCGATGTCTACATCTGCGTCCGCATCTAGGGCGGCTCTGGTGGTACCGTTCCAGGTGACCGTCGAGTCGTCGTCGTCATTATCGTGGTGGGAGGGCCAAGGCGTCGAGAAAACGCCGCCGCTGCCGCCGCCGCCTCAAGCTCTCGACAGTCACAACGGTAGCTTGGACGGCGGGCGCGTCGTCCGCGGATACTTGTTGGACTCGAAAGAGTCGCAGGTGCACCAGCAACAGCTGGGGGGCGGCGTCTTGGGACCCCCGTCGACGCCGAGCAGTGTCAGGTCTGACCCCCCGCAGTACAAGTTTCGTGCATCGCCCTAAAGTCCCCCCCCGCTGCACTTTGCCCCCTCCTCCCCAGAGTGGGAGATCGAAGGGGTTTGGCGTGCCGAAAGCAAATAGAGAGGGCTGGACACGCTTACGGAGATCATTCAGCCGTTGCGCGTGAATGATCCAGGTCGCCTGTGAAGTTCTAACCCATTTTTGACTGGGGGCATTGTAATTGTACAACTACAACTATGATGCAGGACATTTTGGATGTCGTTCTTTTGATAAGCTCACGTTGTGGACCACGGACTTGCGCCTCATTTTGTCGATACTATATTAGACTTTTAAAATTTTGATCTACTCACTTGCGCAGGTGCGCAGCGATATAACAATTTAAACATCCCTGTAGAGGGCCCTACATCTGCTAACTAGCGACTCGGAGCAGACTGTCGCAAAACCAAGAGTTCAGTAACGTTCGGTACCCTGTTCCTGGGAAGTACGTCATGGCGCCAAAATCAACTGAGAAGTCTAGGATATAGAGCCGGTGAGCCGCTGCACGACGTGAGGACTGATTGTGGGAAAAACCCCTCTGCCGTTCGGCGGACGTGTGAGCATGTCCATCCATATAAGGACACCTGTTGCAGCACTGCTGTAGCGGGTAGTATACTGGACTTTAAACGAGAGTGACTCACACCGTTTGTGGAGCGCATCACAGCCAAAGCTGTGCGTCATCAAAGAGTCCCATCATCCTCTCCCCGAGCGCACCGAACGCACCAAATACGGCATGCCACTCGGCTTCCCTACCCCTGCCAACGCCGCCGCCGTGGCGCGCATGTACACCGAATGCAACTGCAACGCCAAGTACGAGTACAGCGCCCGCAATCAGAAGCTTCGCCTCGCCTCTCCTGGCTTTCATCACACCGCTTTTCTTTGCCCTCTGTCGTATTTCTTTCTGGCTCCTTGGATCAGGCTCGAGCTCTTCATGTATGACAATATCGACAGCTGCGACGACGAGCGCTTCCGCCTGATCATCGCTTGGCAACAGCGCGGCATCTTGAGCCCAGGTCCGCATAGCACTCGCAGGTCCGAGAGTGCGTGTAAGGCGCAGTTCGGGTGTGTTCGGTGGGAAGCGAGCAAAAAGCTCGTCTGCAAGGAAGAAAACGCTCAACAACGAGTACGCTGATGGAGAGCGAGGCGATGCAGCGCGAGTGGATGCCGCTGAAGGAGGTAGTGGGATGTCTGAGGGGTCAAAGGAGGTAGGGACTCCTGGCTGCGGGACGGCACGTGGGACAAACGGTACGCCGGGCATGCTTTCATCGTCGGGAGGAGGTGTATATGTAGGAGTAGCAGATAAAACTTCCCCTGCGACAAGACCGAGAGAGGACTCCGGGGTGAGAGTGGCATGTGGAGCACCTATGTGCAGGTCAACCCCCGAGATGTTACATTCACCCTCAGACCCTTTGCAAATCAACGGCGCATCGGCAACGTCTTTTGGAAATGCCGTCTGATTAGAGTGTTCTACAACTATTGCCGAGGGCTCTGGGTCGGGCAAAGCTTCGTAGCCCTGATCATCATTTTGGTCCTTGCTGTAATCGGAGAATTCTGGAAGTCCTGTTAGGACGGAATGGATCATACCATCATCACCACCCTTTCCGAGACTTGAAACGTAATCCTTTCGTGATAAGATCATCTATGCCACTTTAGGAGATCAACGGGACCAAGATACAAAGCAGGCACTCACAGCAGCCACGAGATAGACGATGGCCAATGGTGGACGCACAAGGAGGTAATCAAATATATGCTGGATGAGCGGGAGGGTGGGTGCGGCGTGTGCGAACAGAGTAAGAAGATGTGGGAGAGCTGCATAAGGGAGGGGTGCATGCCTATGGTGTCCGTCTAGTGTCAGCTCACCATGTAGGTGCCAAGTTGGAATGCTCACTCGTCGAGTAACGTGGCATAGGGTGGATCTGCAAGTTGCAACAAACGTTGCAAAATGCTATTGTTTGCGATGAGTACAGTAGATAATGCCGGTATGGGGAGCGTACAGCATAAGACCTGTAAGTGGGTCAAGGGTGTGGCCCATCGAGTCGCGCAGACGGTGCAGGCTCAGTTTCTCCAGTGCAGGCAGAGCGACTTTGGGGGGTAATGTTAACTGTAAGACTGTAGCAATGTCATGGAATCCCTGTATGCGCATGTTAGAGTTGGGGGAAGCGCGGGATGGAGGGATAAGGGGCCGACTTGAAAATAGTTCAGGCCGGGGTGTCGTCTGAACACTTGTACGATGAGATTGTTAAGCTCTGCCTGGCGTGTGAGTCTGTCATCGCCCGCACCATCGTCTGAAGAAAGTTCGAGGTGAGTGCAAGTGAGGGAATATGGGGGTGTGGAGGCGCGTCACCTACGGGGTAGAGCACGAAGCTACGATCAGTATCGAGGCGTATCTGGCGCTCATCCTGATGGGGGTCTAACTCTTTCTGAAACTCAATGGGTACATCGTTCACATCAACGTGGAGCAACTTGGGCCTTTGAGAGGAAAGTTCAAGAAAAATGACAAGTAATAACTGTGAGAAGACAAAGTACCAAATATATGCGCGCTCAGTACCGAAACCACCTGGGGTAAGACTCTGTAATCGAAGGGTATCCCAATCGAGCGAGGATGGGATAGCCATGATATGATAGAGAGAGAGGTGTGAGGCTAACGGCCCCATTCGAATACCGAAATTGACGCGATCACACGGCACGTGATTAAGTAAAGTGATTGGATGTCAATCATCACGGAAATAATAGGAGAAATGGTGACCATTCTAGGATAGAAGCTCGATTGAGCTAGTGGCGCGAATGTCTGATTGCTCAGTTTAGTGTGACTACTAAAATCGGAACGAGCTGCGCTGCTACGCAAAAAGAGAATATCACATGAAAATTGTGGCAAGGGATATCAAAAGGAGGAACGATCCCTCGACTCGTCTCTCTTTCTTTATTCTTTTCTTCTCTCATCATTCATGGCCGCTCAAACTCAATCTGCCCCCGTCGCGCCAGAGTTGACCGTAATCAACCGCGTCGCCTCGATCCCCTTGGTCAGCGACACTTTCTCGGCGGTCCACTCTTCCCTCATCTCTAACCGTCTCACACGCTCCCCTTACACCACCGCCCAAGCTATCTCATCCTCTGCCCTCCGCTACTCTGAGCCAATAGCCGCAAAGCTTGCCCCCATCATTGTCCGTGCCGATGACTTTGCTAACAAGGGCCTTGATGCCGTAGAGTCTCGCTACCCGTACCCTTTCACCGTTCAAAGCGAAGACCTCCTCAGGGCTTTGAAAGAGCGCTCAGAATATGCCCGCGACGTCACGAACAAGACGATAGATGAGCGCGTCCGCAACCCCGCATACACCGCTGTGCAAGGCATTGACCAAGTATGTATACCCCCTATCCTCTCGTCTTCACTCTATTTGCTTATCAATCTTCTCGTAAAAGCGGTTTGCCCCTGTCATAGATTATTTGGTTGCCCGCCTCGGCACGCAGGAAAGCCCCTCTCAGGCAGAGTCAAAATACCAATACCAACGCGCATATGCCCTTTCCCGTGACCTAAAAGATCTAATTCTGGATTATTCCAATACCCACCTCCACCAGCTTCAAAGCAGCAGCGTGCTTGTGTACGTTAATAACCCATCCTATCCATCCGTTTTCTGATAGCGCATACACTCATTCATTCTAGCCAACGTGCTACTGAAACCGCCAAAAGCATTCAAAACCTCGCGTCCTCCTCCGTTGTTGCTGCTCAAGCAAAAGTTAGCACCCTCAGCGATACTATGGTCGCCGAGCTTCAAAAGATTCAGGTTTGGCACGTTATCTGTCGTGATTTGAATCTGTCTCATGTCCTTGCAGACGGCGACAGCTGCTCTTCCCGCCAACCTTCAGGCATCGTTCAAACCCGTACAAGAAGGCATCGCAAACACGATTGCCAATTTGTCCACTGTTATCAAGTCGGACCTACCACTCAACGAGAAGGTTGGCAAACTTCGTATGACCGTTCAAGACCACGTCACACCTGTGCTCGACACTGCTGCGGTGCGGCTGCAAGATGCCATTCGCTCCCTGACTGCACGCTCAGACGCCACCGAAAGTGGTGTCCCGCACGGCGCAGAGAATGGCGAAGCCGCATCACGTTGACACCTCCCGGACAAGCATAACAAGACGTTGAGCATTCCTATCACGCTCTAAGCCATCCTCATTCCCTATCTCCATGTATTCCGTTTCTTCGCCTCTTTTACTGGCACGTGAAGTCATGGCGTTTCCCGATCCTTGGTGTACGTATACGTTTACGATAGATTTCATCCTCTACTGTAGTCGCATCCGTCTTTGAAATTCTTTCATCCATTATTATCGCTGCGTCATCAGCATTTTTACGGTGTTTGTGCGTATGATTGTCAATGTTATGAACAAGTGTCACAATATGAGGGTCTGTATAGATGACACGGAGACAAAATCAGGCACATCGTATGTCATGACACCCCAGGATACGCAATCCGTAACTGCCTGCAGTGCATATGACGCATCATTCGTCATCCGTTCCCTCGTTGCTCATTGATTGCGCTAGTATTAGTAACGCTCGACGTCCACGACCCAACTGCACCTGCATCCGCACCTGCGCGTTCCGACTTGCCTTTTAGAGCAAGAGGAGAAGGCACACGCAGATCCATCGCTGCCGGAACAGGCGCTGCCGACGATCCCAGCGCCATCTTCTCATCCAGCACCAATCCATTCCCTCCGCCGGCGTCGTCTACGTCTTCTTCGTCTTCGTCCGCTGCCTCCTCAACGAGCGCACCCGCCGCGCGCAACTGCGCGTGCGCCACGTCCGTCACGGCTAGATTTTGTCCCGTCGCGAGGGCCTTGACGAGCGCGCGCTCGTGCGCGGCGTGTGCGGCCGTGCGTAGTGCGCGGACGAGGTAGAGCGAGATCGTGCGGAGTGGCCAGTGAGGCGGGAGCGCTGAGAGGACCGTGGGTGGGTCGAAGGAGGTGGCGTGTGAGGAGAGCAGGTGAGTCGTGGCCGCCGTTTCGGCCGCCGTAGTTGTTATTGTCGTTGTCGTGGGAATGGGGGTGGGGGGATGTGATGATGGCGGTGGTGGTGATAGTGGTGACGATACATCTGGGACGGCGGGTGTACTGGCAAAAGTGTCCGGTGAGCGGGTGAGGGGAGCGGAATAGGGAAGAGACGACGTACGTGGTGTCGGCGGTGTAGATAGTCAGCAGGAGGTGCAGCAGCCGCTTTGTCTCTGCGCTGTCCGTCGGCGCGTCCGCAGCTGTGGGGGATGTTAGAACCCACGCAGCGAGCCCCGCGCGCTCTGCGAGCTGCGCGGCGGCTCGTGGGGGCATCACCGCGCCCTGGGACGTGCAAAATGCCGCGGCGGACGCGTGGTCGCGCACGGTTCGCACGAGGAGCGAGAGCGCTTCGTGCGCGTCGCCAAACTGCCGCTGGAGTCAGGACGGTGTCACGGGCAGGAAGAGAGATTTAGATTTTGCGAACCTTGCCGGCGAGGATGGCGAGCTCGGGCGCAAGTAGTGGCGCGTGCGGTGCAAGGCGAGCCTGAGCCGCCGACGCGTCGTACGCGCTAGATGTCTGGAGAAAAAGCGCAGTTCGCAGTCGCGCGTACTTAGTCGGTGACGCGGGGGTTGTCGCTTCGAAGTAGGCAAGGAACGGGGTCGGGTTTGGAGAGGAAGCATAGGACGCCGCTAAGGTGACGAGAAGAAAAAAAAAATCAGCATCGGTTCGTTCTTGCCGAGGGTTTTAAAAACTCTACCTTTAGCTCGCCAGAGTTTTGATGTGGCGTCGTCGTCGAGAAATGAAATCACTTCGTCGATGTATGTGAGTGCGAGTTCCGTGTGAAGTGCTGGATCCTGCGAGGATCGTCATGCATGGAACTTGGGTGGAATCACCGATCACTAAAGGCTTACCGTCCTCCGCTTTTGTAGAACGAGGTGTTCTAGAAAACGTACCCCAGCCTCCGGATTCACCTCCCGGATCTGTTGCAGCGTTGCGGCTTCATCTTCCGATTTTTGTCCGCGCTTTGCGGAACCGTGAGCTGTCAGCAGCTATGAATGGATATCGTAATCCGGTAAGAAGAACAACCGGATGAAAAGGGGATTGGCGAGCCCCACCTTAAGTGCGCGTTCCGTGTCCTTTCCGGCCAACCAGATGCCCCATTGTTGGATCAACGCACGATTGCGCCGTGCCGTGAGCAGTGAAAACATGTCTGAGAGCGGGTCTGGGACCTCTGGATCTGTCCATTCACCATCGACCAATCTGCAAGTTCCAGAAAGGATCAATGTCGTAACAAGTAGAGATAAGCAAGGGGAAGATCGCGCACTTTGACCACACGTTCAGCAGCGCCGCGTCGTCCCCGCGTTGGGAATACATTTTGCAGAGCGCGCTGAATTGACCCGCCGCGCGGAAGACGGGTTCGACCTCGGGGAGGATGATCACGTCCGACTCGTCGAGCAGCGCGAATAGGTCAGTCGTTTTCTCGCCTCGCGCGAACATCTTTGCTAGCACCGTGTCAACTATCTAACGGGGTGAACGCAAGTAAGGCACGCGGCCAGACGCCCGAAGCAGGGAGACGACAACGACGTACAGCACGTACAGCCGGCGTGCTAGAATCGCCTCGCACGCGTCTCCACTTGCGCAGGAACTGCTCGAGCATGTCGTGCGCCGCGATCCCAAGCACGCGACGGAGCTCGGCCGTGGGGGGCGCGGAGCGTGTGGTGGGCGCGAGGAACGGGGAGTAATTCCAGACTAGGTTAGCCACGACTGCATGTTAGCCGCCAGAGGAG
>QLOS01000214.1:0-32810 GCA_003313725.1 Russula sp. MG48 | reverse complement strand
GAGGGTGTTTATTCCAAGGATCTCAAACCAGCCCACAGAAGAACAAGTTGCCTTTAAATTTATTAGAAGGCAATTTCCTGTGAGGCTCTGCTTCTCTATGACAATCAACAAGTCACAGGGCCAAACAGTGAAGCATGTGGGGTTAGATCTTAGGAGTTCTGTGTTTACACATGGGCAGTTCTATGTTGGGGTTTCTAGGGTGACTTCTATGTATAACATCAAAGGTATTTGAACTGAGAATTCAGAGGAGGCAAGGAGCAAAAATATGGTATATGATGAAGTGTTAGTTTAGGTAGAATAGTGGAGACTGCATCAGCAAAAGGTCCTGGTGACTTGACACACTTGACAGTGACCAAGTTATCATAAAGTCACCCAAGTTAGTTAAGAAAATTTTTGGCCTTGATTTGGCCTTGGAAGTTTGTGGACTTAGGATAATTTCTGCATTCTTGCTACTTAACAAGACCAATCCTTTTACAAAACTAATTAATAATGTTAACCTATTAAAATTTGATTATTAATATATTTGGACCTTGTTTGTCAGCTATTTGCACATGCTTGTTTGCATGCACTTGGCTGCCAGCAGAGCAGTTGATGTGCCACATCACTGTTCTTTCACATGGTCCTTACTGCTGCCGCCATTCCCCCACTGCTCCAAACGCAAGCAGCTTCATCACTACTGCCATTGGGATTCAAAGTAAGTTGTACATATTCTCAAAACTGACATTTTCTGTTTTGCAGGTACTGGTGGTGAGATACTACAGACCAGCACCACCACCAGCAGTGGGTGCAACAGCAATGGCAGCAGCGCAGTGGCGGCAGCACTGAGACCGGTGATACCAGCGAGGGGGGGTGACACCAGCGCAGTGGCGATGCCAGCACAGTGGCGACATGAGTGGCGATGGCGACGCCAATGCAGTGGCAACACGAGCAATGGCCCTGGTGACACCAGTGCCGTGGTGGCAGCAGCACCAGGACTGGAGACACCAGTGATGGTGGCAACATTGGCAACAGCAACAGCACCACCATGGTGGTGACAGCACCAGCAATGGCCCAGCCATCCTGCGCTTGTACTCATCTCAAGGCGGTTCTGCACCACAGCCCAGCTCGTGCCCTACCACACACTGGACCTCTTCCCCATGGATGCAGACACATGTGTCGCATGGCTTGCAGGCATGCCACACCTCACTGTGCTGGTATCTTCCCTCCTGCTCTCCAGCTAACCCCCCGCACATGGCACATTCTTCCAGCTCGTGCTGGCACTGGTGCTGTGCTTGATGCGCATCCTGACAGTGCTCACACCCCCCGCCTTCAATGCTGACATGCTTGCCACCGTGCCATCCTTCTAGCGTGTCTCACACTGGTCACAGACACTTCCCATTGTGTCCTTTGACCAGTTCCTCACAGCCCACACGTCACCCATCTTGTGCTGCCCACCTCGTTGGCACCCACAAGGTGCCCACCAAGGCCATGCAACATCGTTGCCCTCGACTCTAGCACCAGCACCAGCAACACCAGCGGTGGCATGGCATCAGCACCAGTGACACCAGCGGTGGCGCAGCACCAGCACTGGTGACACCAACACCAGCAACACCAGCAGCACATGGTGGTGGCAACAGCAACAGGACTGACACCGGCGGCGGCGATGACACCAGCGACACCGGCAGTGGCGGCGGAACCAGCACCAGCGACACCAGCAGTGGCAGCAGCACCGTCAGCTGCACCAGCAAGCCATGGCATCAGCAACACCAGCGGCAGCAGCACCACCAGTGGCAACAGCGGCAGCCCCAGCACCGCTGGCAGCGGCACCAGCAACGGCAGCAGAGGCAGTAGTGGAGGTGGCGGAAGGGGCAGTGGCGGGGGTGGTGGAGAGGGCAGTGGAGGGGGCAGCAGTGTTACCATTACTGTAGTCTGTAGCTAGTTCTATGTAACTTACATTGTATATAGAGTAATGAAAAGTTTCCTTTGATCACAATACAGGTGTGCCCAGAACAGGACTGATAATCTGGTCCTGGGTGTGATTTGCCCTGCTAAAAAACTGGACCAGACCAGGCCAAAAATAAATGTATATCAAGATGGGGCCAAGATAGGGTTAAGGTACTTAAGGAGGCAGTTAAGACAAAATCAAACTGAAGACATGGCTTAATTTTGTCTTGACTCAAAAGTGACTTGAAATGGACTTGATGTGCATCAAGTCACATCAAGTACCCATCAAGTATGTTGGACCTTTTGCTGATGTGGAGTGTAAGCTACAGATAGGATGACTGTTGTGTATATATGATGATGGATTGATGGAATATGATGATGGAATTGAAAGGAAATAAGTTATGTACTATAGACAGTCCCAGACGAATAGTTGTGGGTGATGCAGGGGTTCGGGGGCGCAGCCCCTGACAAGTTGATATTCATGCCTTCAGCATGTCTGCACTGACATCCATGCCATAGGCAGGGTTGCAGGCTTGCGAAGCAAGCATGCAATCCCTACCTACAGCATGGATGTCAGTGCAGACATGCCGAAGGCATGAATATCAACTTGTAGTATATGTATTTAACAAATCAGCAGAATGATATTAAATACATGTTTACAACATGTCCAACACATGCTAATAGATATATTGAGTATCCAACTGGATGGACTCAGCAGATTGTCATATATAGGATTCACTGGGCACAGGAATTGATCAGCCTGACATGTCAACTAATATAATCTGCTATTATAGTCGGATCAGGCAGACATATTTTGAATATTGATTTGTTGATGGTATTGGTCTGCATGACAGCACAACCAATTCCAATATTGTCTAGCCTCTGAGCAGATTAGGCAGACACTGATGGAATATTCACTGGGTGCAGATATTGGTCAGGCTAACATCCCCACAAATATTGCCTGGGTAACTGGTCAGATCAGGTGGACACTAATTGGATATTCACTTGGTGTAGATATTGGTTCGGCTAATATCTAAACCAATATTGCCTGAGTGTCTCATCAGATCAGGTGGATACTGATTGAATATTGATTGGGTGTAGATATTGATCAGGCTGACATCCCAACTAATATTGCCTGAGTGTCAGGGTTGGATTAGATGGACACTGATTGAATATTCAGTAGGTGTAGATATTGATCAGGCAAACATCCAAAGCAATAAAGTTTGCATGTCTGGTCAGATCAGGTGGACACTGATTGAATATTCATTGAGTGTAGATATTAGTTAGGCTAACATCCAAACCAATATTGCCTGAGCATCCTGACGGATTATGCGAACACTGATTGAATATTCATTGGGTGTAGACCTCAATCAGGCTAACATACAAACCAATATTGCCTAAGCATCCTGACAGATTATGTGGACACTAATTGAATATTCATTGGGTGTAGACCTCAATTAGGCTAACATCCAAACCAATATTGCATGAGCATCTGGTTAGATCAGGTGGACACTGATTGGATATTCACTGGATGTAGGTACTGGTTAGGCCAACATCCCAACTGATATTGCCTGAGTGTCGGGTCTGATTAGGCAGACACTGATTGAATATTCATTGGGTGTAGATACTGGTCATGCCAACATCCCAACTGATATTGCCTGAGTGTTAGGTCTAATTAGGCAGACACTGATTGAATATTCATTGGGTGGAAAAGTTGACCAAGCTGACATCCCAAGCAATATAGCCTGAGTGTCTGGTCAGATCAGGTGGACACTGATGGAATATTCATTAAGTGTAGATATTGGTTAGGCTAACATCCAAACAAATGTTTCCTGAGCGTCCGGATGGATTAGGTGGACACTGATTTCATATTCATTGAGTGTAAATGTTGATCAGACTAACATCCCAAGCCATATTGCCTGAGTATCTTGTCAGATCAGGCAGACACTAATTGAATATTCATTGAGTGTATATATTGCTTAGGCTAACATCCAAACAAATATTGCCTGAGTGTCCTGATGGATTAGGTGGACACTGATTGAATATTGCGTGGGTGTAGGGATTAGTCAGGTGAACATTCAATGCAATATTGTCTGTGCATCTGGTTGGATCAGGTGGACACTGATTGAATATTAATTGGGTGTAGACATTGCTTAGGCTAACATCTCAACCTATATTGCCTGAGTGTTGGGTTGGATTAGGCAGACACTGATTGAATATTCAGTGGATGTGCATGTTAATCAGGCTGATATCACAACCACTATTGCATAAGGTCTAGTTAGATTAGGCGGACACTGGTTGAATATTCATTGGGTGTAGATATTGGTCAGGCTGACATCACAACCAATATTGCATAAGGTCTAGTCAGATTAGGTGGACACTGGTTGAATATTCATTGGGTATAGATATTGGCCAAGCTAACATCCAAACCAATATTGCCTGAGCATCTGGTCAGATTAGGCAGACACTGATTGAATATTCATTGGGCATAGATATTGGTGTAGATATTGCCTGAGTCCCATTGGATTATGCAGACACAGTAAGATGTAGATATTGGTCTACCTGATAGCCAAACCAATATTCTGTATTAGTCTGACCAGATCAGGCAGACACATACTGGATATTGGTTTTATGTAGGCATTAGTTCGCCTGATAGCCCAACTAATATTTCATGCCTACTGTATCTTGTTGGATCAGGTGGACACATGCCAAATATTCAGTCAGTGTAGGTATTGGTCCACCTGATGGACCAATCAATATTCCATCTCTGTCTAATCTGATCAGGCGGACACATGTAACACTCAATCAGTGTATGTATTGATCAGCCTGACAGATCAACCAATCTTTCATGTTGGTCTGTCTGATCAGGCGGACACATACTGGGTTTTCAGTCAGTGTTGGTAGTGGTCCACCTGACAGCAAACCACTATGTATCTGTTTGATCAGATCAGACAGAAACATACTAAATATCCACTCCAAGTATATATTTGTCTGCCTGCACCATCATAAGGGGGCCTAAACCCTAATCCAATATTGTCTGGAACTTGCTATCGGACTATTCAGAAAGTGAATATGGATTCACGTATGCATTACATACATGGATGGGATTTATTTCTACTGCATATTACCCTGTATCCAATATGTTTCTGTCTTGTGTTAGGAGGATGAAATCCACTAAATGAGATTTATGGGAATAATTGTAAGTCACTCATATTGACTTTGGAATGTCTAGTGAATTGATCGGCGTGCCAACGTGGTCCGACTTCATCTGTCTGCATTGATCACACATATCGTGGACAAGAAGGTCACTACTATCAAAGCATCACACAAGAAGTCCGTGTCTCTTTGTCTGAATGCTGTACAATCTAGACAGGCTGACATGTAACTCACAGGACTGCATAATCACAAGTTTTTGTATCAGAGTCAGCCTTGTACTCTACTTCCTCATGCGCTTTATGTGACATGGGCACTATATACTCATGCCATGTTTTCTTTACATCTCACACTTCCCAACACAATCCCCTATGCACATGTAGTGAGGCTTACCCAGACATAGTGGGCCCTTGAGTGGCCATTCTTGGATGATGCACTCATTCAATGTAAATCGGCCTGCAACCTTGTCCATCTCTTCGCACAGGGGAGCGTACATTTCTAACCCTGGGGCATCATTCAGTCATTTGTAGCATGTACAGATGTGTGTGTTAGTGAGAGCAATATATGAAAGCAAGTAATTTAAATATGAGTATGAGTATGATCTCTCTACTCAAACGCATCTGCGAAGTCTGAGAATAACTGTGCAACAACAGCCAGCTCCTGTCCGATGTGCCGGCACACATACACGGCATCATTCTTCAAAGCTGTTGTCACCTTCACAACATGCATGGACCTGTGTGTCAGTTTCTGGATGACAACTCCATTGAATTGAACACTTGAAGTGTTTGCAGATGTCCTTACACGCTTTCCAACCAACTGGGTGGACGTGCCAGCATCGTTGTCGAGCTCAAGCTGGTCAGGCGACCAGAGGGGACCAGCGTTGACGGAAATGTGTGCCTTGCGCTTCTGAGGTGCTGATGCAGAAGGGGTGCCCAGCTCCTCCTTCACCACCACCTCTTGCCCATGAGAGCAACCTAAAATATATGTCATGTCAGATATTTCACAGAATGAGATTGGCTTACTGTTGCTACAGCTCTTCTTCTGCCTAGCGCAGAGGTTGCAAGCAAGTCCCTGAGGTCTGATGCATTTTTCTCCACTCTTCTGGCAAAGCTGGCAAGGCTGTAAAGCACATATTGTGAGTGATACCTCAAGTGAATGAGCAGAATTACTTACAGTCTTATGTGTAACTTGAGGAAGTTTTTGCCACACTTCCAGCTGGTCGAACTGCTGCTTTGTGAGCTTCTTGGTATCCTGATGTGGTTGTGTGCTGTGAGCAGAGAATAGAAGAAATATAGTCAGAGATGTACCTCCTGTTGGTCAGTGAGGGACTTACTGCCATCATTCTCGTTCTCCTTGTTGTTGTTGTCATTTTCTTCATCTGTGTCCTCGCCTTCTGCCTGCCCCTCAATCTCCTCCAGTGTCTTCTTATGTAGGGCGATCTCACACACTGTGGCTATGATCCTGGCCTGACTTTCTTCCACCTTGTGCTTCTTCTCATTCTGGTCTCGCTCCTCTTGCTCTTTCCTGGCATGCTCCTCCTCCTCATGCTTCTGCTTGGCAATGGTGTCTGCAGCCTTTTGTGTCAAGAGCTGGCCATCAATGTCGACTACAGCCTGTGAGCACAGGTCCCTGAGTGTGGTGGAGATCCTGGAGTACTCAGGATGGTTGCTCTTTGTGCAAGCAAGTTTGGCCTGTACATGAAGTTGAAGTGTCAGCTTGGGGGATTGTATAATGAAATGAACTTACCAAAATAAGGTCCATCTGGTCACACCACCCAGTGACTTCAGTCTTGTCTAATCTGTTGTTGGATGCCTTTCCGGGTTGGGTCTAGTAAAGGCTGAAGACCACGAGACAGACATTGAGATTCTCTGCCTTGAGGTAATCGCTGAAAGCGTTTGGTGCCTGTTGGGGGTTAGGGAAGGACATTATAGGACATTGAAAAGAGAAAAAAACAGACCAAATGCAGGTCAGTGGCCTTTCACGTCGCATCTTAGTTTGGATTCCCATGTTGTGGCTGATCCGTCCATTGCAAGTCCTACAGCTGATGCATCCAATTCTGGCATTGTATTTATTACTAATAGATTATTAAATTAATGGCCATTCCGACGGCCACTACCTGTAATCTGAACAACTTAAGCATATAAATGTGTTTTAAATTCTTAAATCATATACACAAATGTGGTTAGATAAAGATAGGCACTTCTCAGGATATTATCCTCAATCTAGGCTGTTTATGGCACACAAATAAATATGCAAATGGAGCTATGGTATTCTAATGGTGGCACAAGTCGGAATTAAATCCGACTATGCTTCCTTGCTCAGTTTGTGGCTCCCTCACTCGGAATGCCCCTGCGCTTTTCCCTTTGCCTACACAAATTAGTTAGTGTTTGCAGCACAAATTACAACATATAATTGACCTACAGGTCTGGGTGAGCTATGATTGCATCGAAAATACATTCCACACATTTTATATTTGCTTTCCAATCATGTCCAGTGCCTGAATATGTAGCCTGCCAATGGAGACAAAGCAGAAGTCTGACAATGCCTGTCTTGCTGGGGCAGCACCACACCTGGGTGATGACTGTGCCCTCAACCTTGGATACAGATTGTAGCAATTTGCTGAGGAAGTTTGTGAGTACCTGTCCAAATGTATCCAATGGGAGGCTAGCAGGGGTCTTGTTTATCTTTGCAATTATCCACTCCTTCCACTTGTCAGGAATAGTGGAAGAGAATATCTCATCCATGGTGAGATCGGTCCAACCAGACCTGGATGCACAGGCTTCGGCGTGAAGCCACAGAGCAGCAAGGGCTTGCCACTCTGATCCCAAGGTGGCCCAATCTGCACCAGCAAGCCCAACCTCCTCATAAAGAGGCAGCAAGGCTGTTGGGACACTGGAAAGTCCCTGATGACTTTGAGCGTATGTTAGATGATGTTGGTCTTCATGAAGATATGAACTGAAACATACTGTTTGTTTCCAATGGCATCCAAAGGACACTTGGCCTTGGATGTTTCACCAATGCTAGACTGCCTCTTTGGTGGTTGCATGTGGGGAGTGCCCACCTCGATGTCATGTAAGCTGAGCAGAGATGAATGTTACTGGTTGGATGGTGGGCAAGAACAATGAGATGTACACTTCTGTATAGCCTGAAATAAGGTCTTTTACATTCTGACCTATTTGGTGATATTCTGAAAACAGATAGGGGCTATTGAGAATGTGTGTGGGGACATGGGGATACTGATCTGGGAACTGCGCAACCCAGAGGCCTCTAAGGGCCAGTCCAATCGCTAGGATGGCTAACTCCACTTGTTCATATGATGCAAGTAGGTCTCCATCTGCTGTGATTGGGTCCATTGAGATCCACTGCATGTTAAGGTTCAGTAGGACCTTGGAGTCTTGATGAGACTTCGTGTTCAAGTTTTGAGTGACGCTAACTAAGCTCACACTTGTATCTCACAACAAGTTGACTTGTGACGCTCGAGGGCAACTTGATAAGGGAGTGGGTCTTAGATAAGATCACAAGGATCCTAAGGCACACAAGTGGAGAGTTACAAAACAAGATGGGGCAAGGAGTACTGATTGAGATTGTACCAAGTCGAAGTCTGGGGCTTTGTCTACCCAGATCATCAGCTATTTAAGTACATGTGGTCCATAATCATAATGTGTCAGAAGGCCCACCTTGTCAGCAAGACAAGGTGGGTCAGTTTCGTACAGTAAGCTCATAGTAATCATGCACAGCCTCAAGTCCTTGGGGAAAGCAAAGTGGTGTGGGTGTCATGACTGTTGTCACATCATGTCACACTCCTGCCCATTCTGGCTGTGCCTCTGGGCTGGAAGGAGCACGCCAGTGACACACAAGGTGGGGGATGGAATGTAGGTAAAATTGGCATAAAAATTTGACTCCCCTGTATGCATGGGCCACTCGTGGCACTGCATGAATGCCAAAAGAGAGAAAGATGAAGTAGTGTCATAAAATGCATTGGACAGATAGTTGTCCATAGAGTTCCAGCATGCCCATTCTGGTGGCGATCTCTTCAAGAGCTCGCCATCCTTGATAAGGCATCAGTAGCAGAAGACTTAAAGAATTTAATGCTCACCTCTGCAGCACGAAGGAGGATTAACTTCTGATAGTTGACATCCTCAGATAGCGACATGAGAAATTCGCAGCGGGATTCCTTGTTGAGGGAACTACAGCAAGGTGTCATCAGAAGCCCAAGATGATTATCTAGCCCAGTGAGAGAGGCTGCCAGTGAAGCATGGTTTGTATTTGTGGCAGAGTTTATGGCAGGGCTTCCAGGATGCAAGTCACCATCACCTTTATTGACGTGTTCCACACCATCCAAACTGTTGGGCTCAACATACCGTGCCTTCCCCTTCCCCTTACCTTGTTTTGTAGAAATTGGTGGAGTTGAACTTTTAGCCACATGTGCCCTAGATAGGTTCTCTGAGCTGCCTGTAAGGACCAATGGATGCTTGCCCTTCATCTGCAGGTTGAGCCAGTGCCTGAGCCAGGCATTGATGGCATCAGACTTCATGTGTGAGGGCTCTTCAAGGTGGTAGTCCGAATATAGGCATGACATCTTAGAAAGGTGCTTGCTTGGGTACTCAGCAATGTCAGTCCACAGAATGTGTCCATTCAACTTATAGAATTCTATAATATTATGTTCAGCAAGTATGATATAGATTATGACTTGTATGCACTTCTTGTGGCACCCATGAACTGCCTCAGGACAGCTTTCCAATGATGTAGTTGGAGTTCAATGACATTTGTAGGCAGTAAAGGATATCCATCATCATCCAGCTCCAGTTCCTCCTTGCTGTCCGCTTGCTCAGCAGCCTCTAATGGGAGGAGCATGTTAGTAGAAATGGAAGTATTACTGAAATACACACCAATGTTGAAATCCCTCCACATGTCAAAAACAGTATCCACCCCCTTTTGATGCTCTTGCCATGATTTGAAAAATTTGAGACCTTTAATCTCATATCTACATGGTGATTAGCATCAGCACATTACAGAATGAGATCAAATTCGTACCTTGCATATGTCTGCTCACTATCTTCATTCACATATGTGGCAAAGGCGATGAAGACAGCACCAGTCCACTTCTTCATAAACTTGAGGAAGTCCGAGACATCCGTCAGAATTGTTCTTGAGAGTCTACATGGGGAATTGTTAATAGACTGCATTCAAGTTCCTGGACCACATACCTCAATTGGACGTGATCTGGGAGTGGCTTTGTACTCCACTCAACTGTGAGGTCCTCACATTGCTTCTGTTGCTTGGTGGTGAGGGCATCAAATACATTTGTCAAGGCAGGGTGATAGTTTCTGATATCCTTCTCCCCATCGTCAGACAGCCTCTTTTGTTCATCGGAAATCTGTTCCAAAAACATGTGGCTGCACACAAACTTTGCAGTTCACATCTGACTTGAAGCTGGGTGGCCATGTCTATTGGACTTGGACTTTTCTGGCCTGTCTTCTTTTGCATGTGCTGCTGCATAGTTCCCAAACCAGGTTCAGACACACTATATACACACATTCATCATTATAAAAGTGGAAAATAATGGCTACAAGTGCTACTTACCTTCTCCAGGTCATCTGATACAGGCTCGTGGGTCCACTCAACAATGGTGGCAATTTCTCCTGAGACTTTGGTGATGAGCTTTGACCATGTTTTGTTCGTATCATGGTCACTGCTTTTCAGGTAGGCATCACAGGAGTCACGCAGTAGGTTTAGAAAGGATTGTTTGACCCAGCAGTGGTTGTATGGAGCCATGGTGTTCCAATAAAGGTAAGTACAAATCAACAAAGCTCTAATTCTGACAAGTCAAATCATTACCCATGGATTGAACCACCGCTTCAGCCATGTAATTCAGTGCATGGCCTGTGATATATGTATTCATAATCAGGATCTACTATTCTATAGGGTTTGCTTTCAGGAGGTGTGATTGTACTGTGTGAAAGTAGAGAGAATCACTTGCGAGTAGATGGGGTGACCCACAGTATGTATATTTACCTGGAGCTCCTACTGAGCAGCTCCATGGTTCCAAGTGCATCTGAGTACCCCCTGTCCAAATCCAGTGCACTCTTGCTGCTTGTCACACTCCGCTCTGCCACCCCTTTCTGGTAATCTATTCTGCTCACACACATTCCACTAGTGCAGGATTGCCTCTCCTGTTAATGGTAAGATTTGTGAGTGAAATTACTAAAACAAATATGACAGGCTGTTAGGATGGGGGCAATCCAGTACTAGATGAAATGCATGAGAGTGGAGGGGACTAGTAGAGGGAGTAAAAAAGCAGAGCATGATAGGAGCACACCAGATGTACACCAGATGCACAAGGAGGCAGATTCACTCAGAAGCATATGGATCTACTCTGAGTGGCAGCGCTGCATATGTTGGTAGGATATAGATGCAACCATCACTCTCATGTATCTAAATCTGCCATCCAGATATTGGAATGATTGCAATTTGGGCCTCATCTATCTCATGATCACACCAGTATCAGATGTCAGAACCATATCATTCGTTTGTCCATGTAGCATGCATGTTAAAACCATCACATCACTTTTGTGCATGCAACAGGCATGTAATGCCTCATTTCCAATGCACATAACCAGTTCATACATGTATCACTCCATTAGCACAAATTAATTGTGGTGTGGAAAATGATAGAGATACTTGTGGCCACCTCATGGCAGGTAAATGTGTCATAAACTTTGCACCTCATGTATGAAGCATGTCATCGATCTAAACATGAATTGCATAGAATTGGCATCCTGTCTGCTCTATGGATAGATAGATTCCTTGGCATGGTATTAAATACTTTGAATTGAGTGTTATATTAATATCCTCCCCCTATCCTTTTCCTCCCAACAGTCCCTTGATAACAGTATCCTATGATGCCAAAGCTAAGAAATTTGAAACCAAAGCCCAAGTTATTCGAACTTGCAACTATACAAACCCGACAAGGAAAGCAGGTTGTACATGTTCCAGTCAAAGATGATCAACCCATATCATCACCCTTGTGCAGTGCATCACCTTCAAAGAAGTGACTATGGTCATCTGGAGGACTGGAGGATGATGCCTACGATCATTCTGCAACTGACTAAATGCCCAAATGTTCCCGGATCATCGGAAAGGTGCATATGAGCCTAAATATGAATTTATGCTAATCGGACAAATGTGAACAGACCCAAAATGAGTTCCTGGAAGAGTATCTAAGTTAGCGACATAGCATACTCATTGAGCTCCTCCAACATGAATCATTGTCCTCAAAGTCCTCATGCTCAAGTTGCCAGAAATCATCTGCCAGAAATTGGTGTCAGGATTGCTTTGGCCCAAACCTGTGGTATGATACATGCTGCATCTCTGCTCACACAAATCTTCCATTCCATTGTATTCAGATGTGGAATGGATGCTTCTTTGAGAAGTCCAATCTTCTTACCAAACACCTCACACTTAACCTTTGTCATTATCCTGATGATTGTCCTTCCATTCCAGTCAATGATGAGACTCAGATGATGTTTGATCTTGACATTTCCGATGATGGTGATGACTTTACTGATGCCAATCAGCCTTCTGAACCCTCTACATCAACGTGCACTTCTGGATCTCGATCCAATCTGGTGATTGTCTCATCTATTGGGATCTGTCGCCGCTCAATTCAATGGTGTCATTGCGCCAAGTCCCCAGCACAATACACTCAGCTTCTCCTTCATGCCAATCTCTTTCCGGCAAGTTTCAAAAACCCCAAAACGGCATTTACCTTTGAGGTCCTAGATCATTTTCATGTTGATGCACTAGAGTGCAAAACAGCAGCTATGAACTTCATGAGCAAGATCCAGCGAATAACTGACGAGGCATTTCCATCCCATGTTCCTGTATGCTGTCCAAACAGTTGGATGACATTTCCGCTCTTACAATGCAATGCAGGACTGCTATTGGGAGCTCCTTCGAGTGTCCAGAGAGTGGCAGGATCTTCACAATTGAATGAGGGCCAGAGTTGTTCATGATCAACCAGATACCCCCACTAATGGTGGTCTGGCATTGTTCTGCCCTGCATGTCCACAAATGGACATCAACATACCCCTTAAGACCGAATGGAAACCAGAGGACAGGTGAGGAAGAACTTGTCATCATGCCTCCATTGGATAGAGCACTAATTCTGTACAGATTGCTCTACCAGCTGCAATTGGTCATTGATGGAAATATGAAATTGGTGCACCTCATCATGAAACATCTGTCGGACGATGTATCATTGTCCAACGGCAGGCTGTTTATGGTTAGGCATACACCCTATGCGACCATTTGACCAGTGCACTGGAATGTCAGCCTGTGAGTGCATATAGCATTATTATCACATTCTATGCTGAGATACACAAAGAAATCAAGGTGTAACAATAATAGGGCCCAGAATAATGGAAATCTGCATTGGAAACATTTGGACTTGACTAGGAAGGGTGCATGTGCATGTGCAAGACATGGTGCATTTATCCCACATTGTGTCGTTGATTTTCAGAAAGGAGAGCGGTGTGTATATCCAACTGGATTGGAATAGTGGTATTGCTAATTCCACAATAGGCAAATAAATATGGACTACATGATCTGCCAGGCACTGAAACAATATTTCAGGGCATGATCAGGCACTAATCATTTATGATATTTGTTGCCAGTGGAGCATTCATTTCCAAGAGTGTGTTGCTCAATTGGAATTCTTGGAACTTTGGGATTCACTGAAGATTACTGGTGCTGTTGGGAAGTGGCATCTTGCCACTCACATTCCAGAATGCTTTGCAAGGTTTACACTCAATTTCACTAAGGGGGCTGCTCAGGTTAAAGGCAAGATCTTGGAAACATTGTGGTCTGGCCTGGATGAGGTTGCCGGACCCATGCAGGCAATGTCCACTGCGCATCACCAGGAGATTATGGATGAGTACATGAATGATAGTAACTGGCAGAAAATCATTTGAATTGGTAGGAATCTATTATTCATTCATCACTACATTTCACTGACACTACCACCAGCAGACTCGCTGTGCAGCAAGTGGATCTGAGCCAAACAGGGACTTTCCGAGACAAAGCCAGCATTTGAGCAGTTAATGGAATGTCTTGAACCATCATTGGTGCAAGAATGGACAGCTCAGGAACAAGTTGCCATGGAGAAGCATGGCAATCATCTCAACGTTTATGAAGTCACTTCTGATAAATGTGGGTGACTGTAATCCTCTTTTAGAATATGGATGACTGATATGCATTAGTACCGATGCTGGTGGACATTCAGCTAAAGCTGTCAGAAGCTGAGGT
Source organism: Russula sp. MG48 (assembly GCA_003313725.1). NCBI lineage: Eukaryota > Fungi > Basidiomycota > Agaricomycetes > Russulales > Russulaceae > Russula > Russula sp. MG48. Next base: position 18,428 of record QLOS01000214.1, on the reverse strand, counting down.
TTGGCACAAGAATCTATCTGGTGTAGTTTCCACTCTCATGGAGGGCCTTGCCATTGAGTGCTCGCAGTATGTGCAGATTGAATATACCAAAGTAGATCATTTCAACTGATCCCTCATTTAAGACTGTTGCTTCAGTGCTATGTGACATTGTTAGGAAGTGCATGCTCTGTTGCACAGAGAAATGAGCTTCTTGAAAGGCAGTGGAAGCTCAAATCATGAATTACCACCTATGAACAGCAAATGGCCAACATTATCAGACCTGATGATGATACCAAATGGTTGGCCCAAGATCTGCAGATCATTGACTGTGATCCCGATGCATTGGATGACACTTTAGAGCTCAATCCCGATGGGTGGTTCACACCAGAATGTGACCGCATGTCTCTGCCCTCAGCATTGGCCCCTGGAGAGATTGAGTGCCTGTCACTTGAATTCATTGCAATGATTGAAGCTGGACTATGCAAGGGGCAGGTGACAGAGGCACTTGAAGGACTTCACTTGGCCCTTGGTGAGAAGTCACTTTGCTTCCAAACAGAGGTGTGCAATGCGGATAGCCAGTGGACAACAGCCCGAGCTTGGGACAATGTTTATAAGTTGGATGCTGAAGCTCGAAAGTGTCGGACCATATATCGACTTGCTCATAGCGCTCTTCAGCACCTCTCAGTTGATCCAACATATCTGGCGACACTTCTGGACATTACCGATGAGGACTTAAAGGTGGCAGGAGATATCACCGATGAGCGGTGATTTGGACAGCAGTCCAATGCACTACCTTGGTTTTGGTGCATCGGAGATATCAATAATTCAAGTGCTCCATGAATGCAGGAATGTATGTACTCCGCTCATTAATTAAATGTCTGACTAATCTGCCCTAGTCTATCGAGTAAGCTGGCTGAGAGCTAAGGCATGCGTTTCCTGCTGGTCTGAAGAATTCCGGCTTGTCGGACTGGAAATGGAATGGACTGTGAAATGGTTCCGGTGGAAGGAAGAAGAGTGGAGAAAGAGACTAGGTAATGTTGAAGATGAGGAGCAGCCACCCAGGCTTGATTGTTATTGTCATAAACAGATGGTGCTTTGGGGTTCACTTGCAGAGCAGGCAGAAACAAAATTCTCTTCTCTACTAGATCGCCCTTTATTCTCATAGACTTGTGTATGAATTCATATCACTAGAGTCTTTCAAATATTTCTAAATGTTAGGTGCATACTCATGAATTGGGGATCCAGATCGTATTTGAGCACTTCATGAGGAAACACCCAAAGTAGTGTCAAACAATTTCACCAAGGGGATATGTAACCTGTGTCTGATGTCTGACCAATCCAGCCACACTAGTGAGCAGTCCAAGCGAATGAATATTCAGTCCAAGTGGTAGCTACACTGACTAGGCCTATCTCCATGTTGGACTAACATAACTCTATTTACACAGTTACTATTGAGTGACTTCCTGAGCCATTCCAACTGTATGCAGAGGAAGTACTGCTATTATATAGGCTGCACACTGAGTGCCCATTGGAAAGGGGATATTAATAAATTATGAGTAATAAATGCAACGTGCTCACACATGCAGACACGATGAGGCCCTGCCTCACAATGACTCCACAAACTCTGCAGTGTGGGAAACCAGATTTATCCATCGATTTGAAAAGTCACTACAGCCTAGTGTGCATGTGGTCTGTTTGTTTCACCCTCATGTACTACGATGTCATTCCCCAATCCCATTCAACAATTGGATGCCTTCATCGCCTATCTGAGGGCGGAAAATATTGATTTCTGTGTGCGTCTCTTTGAGCGATATCAAGCTAGACCTCCAGATCTGTCTGATGGGCGATTGGATGAGGCCAATTTGATCAAGTGGTGCGAGGAGATCTGCACCTTACTGGTATGTATCCTTCATTATTTGCTCCCCTAAGCTGATCGTTCCACAATATGTACAGGGGAAAGTTTTCTTCATGAGCCATGCCCAGTCTGAACACCAGGGGCTATACAGCACCCTCTGTGAGATATGCTCACAGGCCATCACTGAGGTCAAGAGGCAACTTGAAGTGCAATGGACAGCAGATGCTGCCACTGAGAGGCAATGCAAAGAGGATGCACATGCTGCTGCTGAGCTAGAGGCCTGACATGCAGCATAACAAGAGGCAGCTAGGAAGCGGCACGAGGAGGAGGAGTTTGTCCACCTCGAAGCCAAGTGCCTTGAGGTGGAGGCCTCTGTGCAGGAAGCACAGCATCTGATCATGGAGGAAGAGCATGAGCTTGAGGGACTCCTAGCCATCCAGATGGAGGTGGTTAGGGCATGACATGGGTTTTGGCTTAAAATTTTTCCCACAGTCCCTGGAAGGTCCAGTTTTGGACAAAATTCTTAGTTGAGGAGTGAAACTGATAGAGAATTGATTGAGCTATATCTCCACCAAATCTCAACCGATTTGAATGATTATTGGTGTGTCAGGAAGCAAAACACCACGAAAAACCGTGCGGGTTGAGAAACTGCATGATTTTCCACAGTGTTTTGCTTCCTGACACACCAATAATCATCCAAATCAGTTGAGATTTGGTGGAGATATAGCTCAATCAATTCTCTATCAGTTTCACTCCTCAACTAAGAAATTTGTCCAAAACTGGACCTTCCAGGGGCCATGGGAAAGCAAATCAGCAAAAACCCGTGTCACGCCCTAGAGGTGGTGGAGGATGCGGAGGATGCAGATGATGACAATGCTGCTGACAATGACAACAATGACAATGACAAGGACAATGATGACAATGATGACAACAATGATGATGATGACAATGATGCAATTGTCAAGACCATCAATAACGACAACAACAATGATGATGATGACGATGATGACAACAATGATGATGACAACGACGATGACACTAATGGCCACAAGTCTCCACCTGGACAACAGGCAGTAAGTAATGTTCTATTTATTCATGTATGTATTTGTTGCTCACATCACACAACGATGTTAGCAGCCTTCCAAGAGAAAGCTCAAGGAGGCACTGGAGAGAGAGGCATGTGCAAAGGTGCCACAGATAATGCATTCGATGGCATGTCTTCAATATTTTGAGACTTTGCTCACTATATCTTGTTTTCAGCCTTGCCAACTGTGCGAGCCAAGGCTCATGGCTTGCATCAGACCAGTTGGACTCGCCTGTGACCTGTGCTGGAGGCAGCACAAGAGTTGTAGGAATGGTATGTTCATAACATTCTTTTCATCCTCTCACATTATATTCTTATTTAGGTCGCAATCGTGATCTGGATGCATCGACGAAGGAGACACCAATATCCTCGGCTCAGTCTGCATCCAGGAAGTGCAAGGCACGCCCCTCTATAGATGCCAACACTGCCAGGACCATCAGCTGATCTGACAATGAAGCTGGCCCTTCCACACAGTCTCACAGAAAGTGAGCACATACCTCTGCAAGCACATCCTCAAATAGGGCATTCAATGGTGTTGTCATTCCGACACCACGACACCAGACCTCACATGTCGTCAAGAAGGGCTCAAAGACAGACCTTAGAGATGTCTACCAACATCTTGGAGAAGAACATGCTACTCTCACAAAGACATACAAGGAGCATCTTGGAGATCAACACTCTGCTCTTGCAAGGACATATAAGGAGCTGGCTGACAGGATGGACTGATGCTACATATCATGCGGAGTTGCAGACAACATCTTCTTTACATTTTATTGAACACCTTGCATTGTACATAGCTGACATGTATAAATAAAGCATTATATGTTCAACTGTTGTGAATTGGTAACAGCTAGCAGTGGCACACATATTAGCTGCTCCTGATTGCTACATGTTGCATCAGGCATCAGGCGTCGGGTATCAGACATTGGGTGTCAGTTGTTGGGTATTAGGCATTTGGTGTCACATGTCAGGCGTCAGGCATCAGATATCAGTGCAGGCTGTGACTTGCCAGAAGAAACGCATGCACACTACTATGTTAGTGAGCCGATCAGTTTAACAATTAGATTGTTCAAAGTGAAAATCTGTAATTTGCAATTATTACTGTATACATCACAACTCATGGAAGACATATCATTATGAATTCATGGATCATGTCTAACAATGCATAAATACATGTCCACCAGCTGAACAGTCCAATTGAAGCTACACACAATATGTTGTAAGGCCACCTTTGGTGGTCCAGGTGGACAAATATCTACATAGTCTGACAAAGTGTTCAAGGCAGGCAGCATAGTGATAACTCAAATATGGTGCCATCTGGGAAAGACAGGTACTTTGGACTGTTACACTCCATTGGCAGGCAGACCAGTCAGGCACTGGACTCACTTGGACAGCAAATATAAAATGCATGGAACATATTTTCAATGCCATTCTTGAGCACCCAGACCTGTAAGTCAATTGTATTTCTTTATTTGTAGAATTACCACCAACATGCATAGGTAAAGGGTGAAATGTGGCATCCCAAGTGAAGGGGCAGCAGGCCCAGTGAAGGGAGCATAGTTGGATTGATTCCGACTTGCACCACCACCACCATCAGAACAATATCACTATAGCTCCATTTGCGTATCAATTTGTGTACCATACACAGTTTAGCCTGAGAATGCTACACCTGATCGTTGTCTGACTGAATTTGTATTTAAAACCCGACAATAGTTTAAACCACATGTATTGTGCATAATGTGCTTGTAGGGGAGAAGCAATCTGGCATGAGTGGATAGCATGGAGTGCACAGGTGCACATAGGGGCACCTGGAATGAACCCAGATAGAGTCATCAATAGCCAGTAGATGGTGGGTAACCCCCATTATAATCTCTCTACTTTTCCACACTAGTATCCAGTTAACTAATCTGCTGTTGGACTCGTCGGAGTGGGATGGTCTGTGGCACACTGTTTCTGTGACTGGGTCATGCTTTTGTGATTGTGATACCGATTATCCAGTTTGTCGGATAGATTCATTGGCCATGTCAAATGAATGTGTCGTCACAATCAACCACCCTTCCTGCAGCAAGGTCTCTGCAAATAATGTTGGCATTTCTAGTAAAAAAATACAAGATATGGCATTGCACATGGATGCCGTGAAACTATGTGTTACAGACTCTATAGACTCCACACATGCACACAGATCAGCCACAGCATGAGAACCAGAATGGAGCACTGATGTGAAAGGCTGTCATCACACATTTTTTGGTCAACGTTCTGTAATGGCTTTCCCCAACCCAACTGAGGCACCAACCGCTTTCATTGAATATCTGGAGGTGGCCAATCTTGATTTCTGTGTCACGCTCTTTAAGCACCTTCAGAACAAGCCCCCTGTCACGTTCAATGCCCAATTGGATGAAGCTAGTGCTAGGGATTGGATTGAGGGCATGTTCCTTTTATATGTGCGTCGTTTTTTTCTTCATTTGCTTCCTCATGCTGAGTACATAGTGGCTGGGTCAGCACACAAAGGCAGCACAATCATAACATCATGGCCCCATTGTTACGATCTGGACTGCTTACCCTTACTTTTTCATTGCCCTGTACCCTTACCCTCTGCCCTGCCGCCTCTGGGCAGCTCTATGCTTACTGACCACTTGCTGTGGTGCCCTGTACCCTGTATCATGACGCGTCCCCTCTACCCTTACCCTGTGCCCATACCAGTGACCTCATTACTTACCATGATGCACTCCTACCTACCCTTGACCCTACTAAGTACTTATAGTGTGTCGTCTTGTCTCTATGTACCTCAGACTCGACTTCTTGAGCAATCAAGCTAGTTCTCCCTGTTCTGAAGCTCAAGTTCCTCCCTGGGACTTCCCTAGTATGACCTCGAGCCTTCACTGCTTCTCTAGGCATGGGAGTGATAGGACTCTTTGTTCTAACCACTCCTTTGCCTTGACAAGTTGTCCCCCTTCTCTCTGGGCTCAGCAGGGACTGGTTAACTCGACCAAGTAACTGTTCAGACCAGAAAGACTGTCCTTTCGCACTCGTGCATTGCTTGCACTCATGCACTTGTGAACCCCACTTCGCCTGTGTGTTCCAGGCCCTCCAGAGTCTCTCAGAAGCCTAGGCTTGGGCTAGACCAAGCCAAGACACCACCAGACACACACATCATGCAGTAGGCCACGCTTGAGCCTAACACCCATGGCAACAATGCTGGTCCCATCAGTGACAACACCAGTCCCAGTGGTGACGATGACAGTCCCACCAGCTGTTGCATTCACTTTCATTGTGCTAGATTTACTTTACATGTTACATGAGGCTAATGCATTGTACATTGCTCTTTGGAGTGTCAGAACAACGCTCCAGAGGCTGATTCCTTATTTGGTTAGTTAGATTAGCTTAGTCAGGTTCATATTTACTGCAGAGGAGCGCACTTTTATCTTAGTCTTATTCACTCCTCTGCAGGTTAGTAGTTTAGTATCTCACTCTTCAAATACAGTCTTATTTACTCCTCTGCAGTCCCCTTGGTCCTCTGTGACTCAAGGGCCCTTCCAATCGAGGAACACAACATAGCCACCATAGGTCTATGTAGCCAATTGAGGTGCTCCATAGTGCTATGTAGCTGATGCATGTTGATGCGTAGTTGCTCGGGAAATATATAGCCTATATAGCCTATCCTATCAAGCCAATGTACCACACCTTGCCAATGTACCACACCTTGCACTGCACCTTGCCAATGCTGGTGTACCGCACCTCACCAATGTACCGCACCTCAGAGCACCTGTGATATCTTTCTGAGCCAATCAGATCCAAGTCTGCTTTCATCACCTTCCCCATTCCCCACAGGCACAAAGTCATCAGCATGCCTATCTCCTTGTCAGAACCCTCTCATCCCGGCAAGAAATTCAAAGCAAGAGAATGGCCTGTCTCCAAATTACTGGCAGTGCTCCAGCATCAACATGAGACCTTTGCCTGTGCCTCTTCACTGACAGCCAACATACTAGTACCTTTACCACTGTAAATTTATCCTGCCTCAGGCAACAACCTTGGCCTCCTCAATCAGGAGCTGGCCCTCACCTGGGTGCAAGATAACATTGCCCAGTTTGGAGGAGACAAAAGTAAGGTCACAATCATGGTGCATGCAATCTCACTTGACACATTCCAACACACCAACATGATGTTTCCACCATTCAGTGCAGGCATCATGTTCCCATCTCCACAGGTTCCCACCTATCCCAAACCCCTACCTTTCGAAATCCAACTTGCAGCCTATTGTGAGCTGAAGTGCCTGGCCACATGACCCGCTGGTGGTTACAGGCCGCAGAGGTCAGGCAAGACATGATGAGCTCACAGAAAAGGTGCACATGTGGGAGTGACAACTCAATATCAGGGTTTATTGACTTGTATACAAACAGCAAACTCGACCTCTTGGCCAAGGTCTGCTACCAGAACCCACTACCCACCCCACCATGTCCTCCTAAACTCTTGGACATCCCAACCGACCTAAAACACCACACATGACCCGATGCCACCACAAATGAGGCACTGCTCCCCATGGTAGTTGATGCCAAGTGCAGCATGCCCCTCAATCTCAACAAGTGGGAAACACTCTGAGAAGACAGCGCAGACGACTCATAGTCCTCATACGACCTCCCTCCTTTTCTGACACTGCTACTCAATCCAGCAAGCAGCACGGGTGACTTTGCACGGCATCATGGCCATGGCCACCACATGGGGTGCGTTCCCCCTGCGACGCCAAATGTCTTGTGGCCACGCAGGATGGAGTATATATCACAGGATGGCTCAGCGCTGCAGCCACTGACATGTTCATCCCTCCTTGCATTTATATATACATATATATATGTGAACTTGCCCACAGAACAAACTTGCAGAACAATGCAGTGGACATATCACGCAAGGTGCAGCTCACGTTCATTGAGAGCTCCTTTACTGCAGCACCCAGCACAGAACAGCTCGGTGCACTGCGACACTCAACCAAGCCACATCTGCGTGCTGTCGTGATGTATGAGGTACTACCAGATGCAGACATGTAGGTGAATGCATACAACCTGTTCCGGTTCAGTGATACCCTTTCTCCTTGAGCTGTGGCCTAAGCCTGAGCCTGAGCCCTCTATCTGGGCTCAGCTCAATGTCTGGGAAAGCCCTAGCTCTCTTAGAAACTCATTCTACTTCTCTGTTCATCAGGAATCTCGACGCTGAATCAGGCCACAGTGCTGTTGCGTGTTGTGAGCCATTGTGTGGAGAGTTCATCTCTCCTTGCTCTCAGAATTTTCTTGTGTCACCATCGACAACGCACCTGGCCTGTTCTCGATTGCTCACTGGTCTCTCCCCGGACCTCTCGTCAATCTGCTTATTTTCTTCTCTTTATTTTCTTGGACTCACTGGCATGTTGTCACTGCGCAATATGACATATTCACACATGCCTGGTTACAACCACTTATGATGTTGAGAATCTATTGATATCTATGTAATGGTTGACATAAAAGTAAGTCCCAACCTCCAACACATTGTTTGATGTCCATGTAGGATCAATTTTACCTTGAACGAACACTGACAGTGTTGTGTTGCTCGATTGGAAGGGCCCTTGAGTCACAGAGGACCAAGGGGACTGCAGAGGAGTGAATAAGACTAAGGTAAAAGTGCGCTCCTCTGCAGTAAATATCAACCTGACTAAGCTAATCTAACTAACCAAATAAGGAATCAGCCTCTGGAGTGTTGTTCTGACACTCCAAAGAGCAATGTACAACGCATTAGCCTCATGTAACATGTAAAGTAAATCTAGCACAATGAAAGTGAATCCAACAGACAGGTGACTATCCTCCATTATGTCACTCACACTCACTACAGCAGCATTCCGATGATGATGACAGGTAGACCGTGAAATCTTGTACATCCCAGTAATCGGCTCTGGGTCACGCAGCAGTGTGAACCACTCAATGTATGCTAGAGGGTGTGGAAAAGTGCCGAATTGTGGTGGTAACTTGAAGAGCACTCAAACCTGCACTACTCGAAGTGCTAGAAGGATTACTATAACTTTAGTATCATAATCAATTGATAAGTTTTAAACTTACCAAGTGCACCACCACCCTGACGGTCAATAATCATTGCAGTATCAAAATGGGCTGGTATTCTGAGTTTGCGACCTTTGGGAGGAACAGCAGCAGTGGCATGAATTCGGGTGGTAAGCAGCTCACTACTAAGATACAGGTTGGGGGGGAGATGTAGTGACACTTGGTTGTAGACATCAAAGCAGTTCATAGCTCCAGGCTGAATAAATGTAGGTTGTGTTTGAGGGATGTTTGTGTTCAAAAATGCAGTGAGTGCGGGGAGAAAGTTAACAGCACCAAACGCATCCTCCAAGCAAGCAACAGACAGATGTGGTAAAGGACTGTTTTTAGCTACGTGATACACAGGACCATTGTCATCAGGAACAATATCAGTGTCAGAGTCTCCAGGCTCTGACAGTCAATCATTGTCTTTGAAATCACCATCTGTTGGAAGTGAGATATGTTCAACATTCTTGTGTGTCCAAGTGAGGTATGCTGAGTGGAAATCAATTGCCTCTTGATGTTGCAACCACAAAGCCATCTGTTTGACATAGTCCCTTTTATTGCTGGCACAGTAAGCTTCCTTTGCATAGTCAATGTGCAGCCGCTCTGAAAATTCAGTGTTGTAACCATCAGCACTGCCAAGGGCACATATAGCATCAATGTAGTGCTGAATAGCATGAAATTTGGGTATGTTAAAGTCTTCACAAAGGCCAAGTTCAATAAAAACTGCCTTGTTGGTATGGAAGGTTTTGAGACAGTTTTGCATGGCATCTAGTGTGTCTGAGGTGTGTAGTTGGAACTGAGCATAGTATATGAAGTCTGTTAGAGCACGGACAACCATAAGAACACAATCGTTGACATTCAGGGCCCCAGCAAGCAAGGCAACAAAGACATGCTGCATTTGTTTGTGCTTGGCACCTGTCCACTGCGATACAAGAGAGATGCCTCTTTTGAAATGTCATAAACCTGGGTAACTGTTCATGGCTTTGAACCATGCATCAATCTCAGCCACTCCCACTAGGCTGGTGCACCATTTGACCAGGTGATCTTTAAAGACACCTTTATGCAGCTGATGGAGAATATCAGGTGTAATTGCAGCAAAAATGTTGGCATGAGGTAGGTCCTTCCAAAAGGGATTGAAGACAGCTCGAAGTCCTTCATCACCAAACTGCCTTGGTTTATGTCCCTTGCATTTTCATTCCAGCACCTTCAAAACCTTCTCTGGATTACACAAAACTGAATCCATGAGATCCCCCCGCTGATCTGGTTGGACAGTGCAGCGTGGACATTGATTTTCCTTGCAACAGGCAATTAGGCATTGTTCCAGATGATCTGCAACGTATGCTGCAAGGATTAGGTACACTCTCCGGATGAACCCATCTGCGCAGACCATTTTGACCCCATTCATTCCCACTTTGACTAGTGGTTTGAGGAGGTTTGACATACAGAAGTGAAAGAGGCAATAGCCAGTGAGAGATCATGCAGCTTTTGTAAAACAGTCCAGCTTTGTAACGGGTATATATCCAATGAGTGCTGTTGCATAAGTAGAAGGTTTTTGCTGTGTTTCCTTCTCGATATTTCCAATTGTCAAGTAGACTGGCCATGCTTGCTTGTCACCACAAAATTGAGACAATTTTGTCTTATCCAATGCCAAAATGATAGGGGCAATAACAGCGCCCTCAGGAAGTTTACCCTGTGGAATTTGTTAATACAGCTCTACAGTACAGATGACCATGTCTGTACCTGGGTGTCCCACCACCAATTGGCCATCCACATTTCATCAAAGATGCGTTTTAAGCTAGCTTTGTCAGTATACACATGCTGAAGGACGTAGGAGACTGAGTTCTGAAATGCTGGGTTCCCTATCAACTCCTTGATGCTCTCGATGGGGTTGTGTCTCCATAGTTCCAAGTCCTCTGTCATCATTGTCTCGTCCTGCCCAACCCTATTTCCGTGAGCTGTCACTATCTCGCATGTCCACTCTGGACCTGTGGCCAAGCTGTTGACCTTTTGGAGAAGTGATCTGTTGTTGTGGACTGACAGATTCAGCCACTTTTGTGTCTGCAAGATTATAGATTCACATCGAGCCATCTTTACGAGTTTGGGAAAGCATTGCATACTATAGGAAGTTTCAAAAAGTCCTCAGCCTTTGTCTGGCCTACAGTTTTCATCAACCATTTTACTAACTCCCACTCATCATCATCTGCAAAGGGTGCCTCTGGTTCCAGTCCCTTTATCTTCTGATCCTTGCGAATCTTCTCAAACCTTGCCTTTTCTATTCCCAAAGCATCCGCAACATGACCAGGGTATTCTTCTGTATATCTCCCGACTTCAGGAGAATCCTCGTCGTCAATTTCCTCAATCCCAGGCCCCAGGCCAGGCCATGGCCATTTGGATCATTGTCCAGATGAATCCTCATTGGTGTTCAGAGAACGTGAATGCTTTGGCCTGGGAATGAAGTTGTTACCAGCCATTGGGGCATCACTTTCACCTGGTTGAGGCCCATCATCTGACTGCCAGTCTTCAGGACTAGGTACACACTGAGGTGCATTGGGAATCTCGTCATCAAAGACAGTGTCAATTGACCTTCCAATTTCGGCTTGGAACTTCTGGCGGCACATAGCCTTTTGAACATAGTGGCATTTCATCCCATCTATTGTTGAGACTTGGCCATGACAGAATCCACAGTAGTGCCAGTGAATGGATGGCATTTTCATGTAGAAGGGACAGTACAATGAAGGTAAACTCTCATAGACATGGATAATGATTTAGGGCCCATTTGCTCCAGTGCTATGGACCATATGTAGCAGGCCCTGCAAAAATGTATGAACAGATTCCTGAGCGCTGTTACCATTTTTGTGGGGCCTGCTAGTGCTAAAACTAGAGCCAAATGGGCCCTTGGGCTGCACTTAGTCACCGTCCACTAGCCAGTGATAAGGCAGCATCCCACGCATGTACAAGTTTTAGAATGTAGCCTCAACTGCTTTATACTAGGCTTTATTTGGCTACTAGTCACAGTAGCTGCAGTGTGATGGGCCTGACCTGTCAAGACCTATCACTCAATGGCCATTTATGGCCGTTGTATGGGTACTCATCTAGGGTTGAATTGAGCATCACCTGACTCATGGGCCCAACCTGCAAGCACCGCCACAAGCATCTTAAAGTTTGGGTGTGAGCTTGCATTCTCACCATTGCAGTCAGCCATGGACACACCTAGTACTCACATCCACTCAATCATACACACCAACACCGGCATGTGCATGCGCACTCACACTTTCCAACTACAAGTGTGCATTACCAATGCACTGCCAACACCTTCCTCACATGCACACCAAGCAGGGCGACCAGTGCATGATCTTGGTGCATTCGCACACCTATCTGGCCCCCTGCCCCTCCCACACAACCACATGCTGGCATGCGTGACTCTGTACATCCTGGCTCTCACACGGCTCCAAGTGCAGCCCTCACACCCACATGTTTGACCTACAGTGGTGCACGCTGGCTGGGTGCAGTGGAGTGAAGTGTGGATGGCAAGGCAGGTTGGATGGGACACCCAGGTCCAGGTCCAGATTGTGCCCACAGTATTTTGGTAATGTGGGCACAGCTGCGGACTTGGAGTCAGGTGTACATGGTGACCCGAGGATGACAGCCAGGGATCCTTCAGTGCTGGGTGGGGTAATGGGCACGAGGCGGGAATCGAGGTTCTGGATGTGGCATTTGTCAAGGTGCGTTGCACAATCGTTGCAAGTGAGGGATGGGTAACAATATTCTATAGCACAGGGTGGCATGGCACTGGCACTGTGACATTGTATGCCTGGTCTCGGTCACCAGAATTGCAGGCAGCACCTTGGCAAGCACACTGCAGACCGTGGGCAGTGCCCAGATCCTCTGTGAGTGCTGCTACATCACATGCTGTTGGCTAGCATACAATTAATACCAACATGCACTTGTGTATATAACTTGAAAGTACTGTAGAAGCCCTCTCAAAGGGCAGTGAAGTTTATTGGATAGTTTGAACTTTCCCAGTATCTTGGTGTGATCTCTCTTTTTCTGCTCATCCTCTTCGTAACTTGCTGTGCTGATCCAAAGCCTTCGCACCATCATATGTCAGACTTTGCAATGTGCTACCTTCATACTTGCGAGGATTTCTTCGTTTGTCAATTAGCTGCACTCCCCATTACCCAACCTAGAAGTCTGATATTCTGATGGCCCAAGAGTTGCCACCACTGTCAAGTCTCTTACCTCCTTCCTCAGACTATGATCCTTCATATTTGATCTTGTTGCTTTCAATCTTCACATCCTCACCAATCACAGCTATGTCAAGAGTGTCTTGGAATTGCTGGAGCTCATATATGGAAATGAGCAACAGCGATTGAGTTCATCTCCTTTTCCACTGCCTCTATCGTGTTTGGATTGCAGTGGAGCTCTCCTCGTCCTGGCTTATCTCAGTCATCTGTTTCACTTGCTTGTCTTGCCAAAAACACCCCACCTTCTATCCATTGTACTCATGCGTGTGCTCATTGAGCTTGCTTCACAAGTACTTTGGTTTCAAATACAGACCCATTACCCAGAATATGGCTGTAACCATAATATGGTATGCCAGGTCACTGGTGCGCTGGTGCACAGCCCTAGTTACAAGTCCTCTGTCATCCTGTGAGTCACTCACATATGAATATGACACTAGTTGATTTTCTAAACCCAATTGTGCCCCACCTGTAGTATGAGGTGAGACATACTGCTGCACTTGGAACGGAACATTTTGGAGCGCCTATGACACCGAACTGAGGTGTCTTTTTGTCCTGCAGCTTGTTCTCCAACTTCATCGACACTAAGAAACCTCCCTCATCCAAAGAACCATGTAACAAAACTCGAATGCAGACTAGCTCTGTAGTATGCCCATCTTTTACCATCACTGCTGCCAGCAGTGCCACCACAACTGCCACTGAACTGCACCACCATGACTGCTGTCACACCAGCATCACTGTGGCTGCTGGTGCACCAGTCTGTCATCATGACTGCCACTGTGCTAGCAGCATCACCAGACCTGAACCTGGACCATTGCTGCTGCTGCTGTTGAATTAATACACTTAACTACTACTTAGGCTACTTAGGGACCACTTGTAACACTTAGTACATTTTTTACTTGCCATGAATATATACTTTGACACCTTTTGAATTGCTTGAGCCACTTACTTCAACTTTTAAAACTGCTTAGACTATGGCTTGAGACTGATTGAGATTGACTTAAAATATTACTTAGATTTTTGCTTGATTCAAGTTCACTGCTTAGTCCAAGTCTAGAATAAGCTTAAAAATAAGCTGAGGAAGTCAATTTTAAGTCAAATTCATGGCAAGACTTGGCTTATACTAAGTAGTTTTGCTTAATGGGCTCATCAAGAAAAAATTGTTAAGCTACATAGGTCTATGTAGCCTATGTAGCTCACATAGCACTGTGGTTTTCCCCCCAATATATAGCCTATATAGCCAGTGCTGTCACTATATAGCGCTCTATAGCCAATGCTGTCACTATATACCTGCAAGGTTGTTGTCAGCTAGGAATGAATCTGAGATACAAATGAAAAAAAAACCTTGAGAGGGCCATGAGGGGTAAACACTGAACATGTTGAATGTTGAAAAGTTCCAAGTTGAAAAGTTCTAAGTCAACTTCTTGTGCTGTCACACTAGTGTCATGTTGTGACATGACCAATCATTGCACTGTGGGCCAAGTTCAAGTTGAACCACATGACTAACTAACACTTTGGCTGTCTTTAGGTTAGGTATCACTCAGGCTAGTGCAAGTGCACAGATAGGGAAGGTGAGTAAGGTAATTAGTATTTAGATGCATTTGCTCCAGGTAATGCACAGAATTCCATCACTGGCATCACAGTGACCACACCTCACACCTCCAGCTAGACCCCCATTTAGGAAGCAGTTGCATAAGCACTATTACCACCACTGCAGCCATCTAGCATTGTTACCACAACCACTGCAACACCTGCACTGTTACCACTGCCACACCAGTGCAGTCACCACAACCACTGCTATGCCAGTGGCATCACCACATCTGGACCATCACTGCTGCTGCATCACCATGGCCACTGCCATGTCAGCACCATCATTGTGACTACTACCATGCCAGTAGCATCCCCATGCCTGCACTAGCACTATGGCTGCAGCTGCTGCCACACCAGTGCCATCACCATTGCTGTGCCAGCACCAGTGCCACTGCCATGCGAGTGCAATTGTGGCACCTGCACCTGCACCAGCACCATTGCCATTGCTGCACCAGCATCAGGGCTGCCACCACCACCATGCCAGTGCCATCATAGCACCTGCACCTGCACCATCACCATGGCCATTGCTACACCACCAGTGTCACCAAGACTGCTGCCATACTGTGTCACCACAGCTGCTGCCACACTGCCACTGTGCTAGCAGCATCACCATGGCCATTGCTGTGACCACCACCATACCACCTCATCACAGCTGCTGCCATGCCAGTGCCACTGTGCTGGCAGCATTGCCACAACTGCTGCCATGCTGGTAGCATCACTGGCCACTGTCACACAGGCAGTGTCACTGCACCTGCACCCACACCATTGCTGTGGCATGGTGGCAGCAGCAATCCAGCTGTGGAAGAAGGTGGCATGGTGCTGAGTGCACCCACATATCCTGAGCAAGCCCCTGTTGCAGAGCAGCAAGCAATGGCTTGATGTCTGGAGAGCAGGGGCTTTTGATGGAGTGAGGGTGACATGCCCAACACATCTTGGCTTGCCAGTTTGAACTTACCTCACTTGACAGCACACTTCTTGACTTGGACTACTTGGCATGCTTGCTATATGTACTTGGATGCTTTGCTTTGCTTGGTGGTCTTGTCTTCTGTCTTGCTATGCTTACTCTGTTGGATGCTCTTTTCAGACTTGTTTCACTTGACAGCACCATGCACTTGCCTTGGCTTGGTGCATTTACTTGAATACTTACTCTGCTTGGTGGTCTTGTCTATATCTTACTATGCTTACTTTGCTGGATGCTCTTATTGATAAACTCACTAAGTGAAGAATAAGTGACTTAGCTTGCTTGGTGGGCTTTTAAGAGAAATAAGGTAGCTAAGTCTACTAAGTTTTTTTCACATTTTGCTGATGTGGTTGCTAATGCTATCCAATTTCATTTCTCTACATGTGTGCCTTTGCTTACATTTACCATGCTGGTGCAGAGATCAGATTATTGGTTTTTTTTAATCCTAACAATGGATTGAATGCCAAGCTTAGTACTATTGACTATATAGTATGTGTAGTAATATCAAAAAAAAATAGGAATGTCAATATATAGTACATTAGTCCATCAACTCTACCAGCTTATTGTATAACCTCACAAGGGCAGTGTGCTTCTGTGCCATGCATTTATAAATTTGCTTCTTGCTGCTGCTAGTCTTGACAATGGGTGCAGACCTGCACATCAATTTCAGGATGACACTGCCATTGAACTTGAGATTTAAGAGTGTGCTTGCAAATATCCTAGGGCACTTTTCAAGGGACTGAATAGAGGCATTGGCATCCTCATCAAGTTCATTCAGAGTTTAGAGTGTGATATCTCTAAAAGGGCATGCCTTGTGCTTCCTAGGCAGTGGTTGAGTAGGGAACTTGGGCTCCTCCTTCACCCCCACCTTATAAGCATGAGGGCAACCTAAAGGTGATGTAGTCAAAACATTAAGAAAATATGGTGAACTTACCATTGCTACAGCTCTTCTTTTGTCTATAGCACAGATCACAAGCAAGGCTAACAGGCCTGAAGCACTTCATGCCAGTCTTTATGTAGAGCAGGCAAGGCTATGAAAGAGACATTGTGAGTGATATTGCAAGAGAACAGCAAACAACTTACAGTTGGATGCATGATTTGTGGCAACTTGTGATGGGTATTCTCCTTCTTGAAAGTTCCCTAATAAAAAGTATGTACTATGAGCAGAGCCTGGAATGAAGGGACAAGTGTAATAACTTACTGGGGACTCACTTCTGTTATTCTCATTCTCATCCTTGTCATCACCCTTCTCATCTGCCACCTCACCTTGCATATTGCATAAGGCCTTCTTTTCTATATCCTTCTATGCATTCTATAGGGCCTTTTTCACTGTGAGGTCACACTCTGCAGCCTCAAGCACAGCCTGTTCCTTGTCTAGCTTTTGTACCTGCTCCAAGCAATTGTTCTCTGCCTTCTCAGCAGCAAGGCATTCCTGCTTACATCTAGTGTGCTCTTTGTCCTCACACTGCTTCTTTATAATAGTGTCCACTTTCTTTTGCATTGTGAGTTGACCATCAAGCATATGAGTGGCCCCCAAGCAAAGCTCTTTGAGCCTTTTAAAGGCAGCCAGCTGCTCAGGCATAGCATCTAGCATGTGGTCAAGTTTTCCCTGTATATTTGGCACAATGATCAGTTTAGGAGAGTGAATAATAAAGGGACCTTACTAGCAAGATGTCTGTCCACTCACATCACTTGGTCATCTTGGTTTCATCCAATCAGCCATTGAACACCCTGCTAGGCAGGGATTGATAATGCTTAAGGGCAGACAAAGCCAAATCAAGATCTACTACCACCTTGAGATACTTCATAAAGTTGTCTGGTTCTGTTTTTGAATTGGGAAAGGACATCATCATAGAGTGTTAAGGGAAGCAAATGCATGTTAACAGTTGATGGCCTTTCACACATTGGTGTCTCAACTCAGCTCTAGTGTGATGCTGGCATTTTATTTATTAATATACCCATTCTAATGAACTCTGCATTACTGTAAGGAAGTTGGATGTTTCTATAACCTAAATACCTGAAGCATATATACAAATATGGTTAAGTGATAATCAGGATCACCTGGCAGGTGTGTAATCATCAGAAACTGTATTCTTGGTTTAGACTATGTACTGCATGCAACCAGATATGCAAATGGTGTTATTGTGATAGTATTATGAATAGTTATGATGCTTGACAAGGTGAAATTAAATCTATATATGCTTCTTAGCTGGGCCTACAGCTTCCCCACTTGAAATGCTCCTTCATTTAGCCCTTTGCCTATGAAAATCAGTATTTGTGCCTAAAATAAAGAATAGCATTGACTTACAGGTCTGGGTGTGCCAGTATAGCATTGAAAATCTGATTCACATGTTTCATGTTTACTTTTCAACCAGGTCTGGTGCCTGCCAATAGAGACAAAGCAGAAGTTCAACAATATCTATCCTACCTAGGTGGCACCATTCTTGGGCCATCACTATACCCCCCCCCCTTGAGAACACTTAGGGTGTAACATGGGTTTAGGTGACACTGCAGTTTTCAGTTATGGTGTGTCATAGGTGTGGGTGTAGTGTTAAGATTTCACACCTGAGGCAAAACTGCACCCTTACCTCATGATTTATAGGTTATTATGATTTTGTGCTTTTATTTTGTTCCTTTTATTTTATTTTTATTTTACCAGTTT
>QLOS01000213.1:0-12891 GCA_003313725.1 Russula sp. MG48 | reverse complement strand
GATGAGGATGTCGTCCATATATACAAAGATCATCCTAGGGTATTTGAGTTTCAGCGGCCGGAGCAGCCTATCCATGACTTGTTGGAAGGTGCTTGGGGCGTTGCATTGCCCGAAGAGCATAACGCGGGGCTCGAAGAGTCCTTGTGGCATCTTGAAGGCTGCCTTCCATTGGTCCCCTTCCTTGATGCGCACATTGTGGTATCCCCAGCGAATGTCGAATTTGGTGAAGAGGGCGCGTCCTTCTAGATCTCTGGTGAGGATGTTGATGTCGGGCAGGGGGTACACATCTCGGATCGTCCAGCTATTCAATGTGCGGTAGTCCTGGACTGGGCGCAGAGATCCGTCCTTCTTTTTGATGAAGAAGAATGGTGTGGCGTATGGCGATTTCGATAGCTGGATGTATTCCTTGTCGAGTTGTTCTTTAATCCAGGCGTCGGCCGCGATCAGCTCTTTAGGGTTGAGGGGATAGACTTTGCAGTCTAGCGTTGCTGGGGCGTCTGGTTTGAGGTTAATTGCATGGTCATCCTCTCGACTGGGGGGGAAGCGTTGTGCCTCTTCTTCTGAGAATACTCTCCAATGTCGCGCGTATTCTCTCGGGACATCGGCGGCGGTGGGGGCCCTTCGTTCCTGGTGCGCTTTTATTGCCCATTCTTGGGCAATGTTGGTCCGGTTAATCTGGAGGATGAGGCTGTCTCCTTCTTCCCACCCTGCGGCGTGTAACGCGTGTCCTAGCATCTGGGCATAGCGCAGTAAGGTTTTGGGTTGCTCCAGGGCTTTTCTTCCCATCGTTGCTAGCGAGATCGGTCCTCCTTGGATGGTGCGGGTTGTCCAGTTTATGACAGGGTTGAACGCGTGCAACCAGGGGAAGCCTAGGATGGTTCTATCTCGTCCTAGGTTAGCCCAATAGAAGTGTTGGACATGCTCTCTATTTCCTTGTTTAATGAGGAGGTCGCTATAGGTGGTTATTCTTCCGCTTCGGTTTTCTGAGCCATCCACATTATACAGGAGGCGTGGCTGGTGGAGAGGGTGTGGGGTGAGGTGAAGTCGCTTGGCAGTTTTTTGGTCGATGAAGTTGTCCGTGGCGCCACTGTCTACCAGCGCCTTTTCCGCAGCCTTCCCGTGTATGTTTAAAAAGGTGTAACTGGCATTGACACTATTTCGGTTCGAGACATACATGGTACAAATTCGCGAAGCTTGATCCCAGGCTGATAGATCAAGCTGCTTTAAAAATCCAAGTCCTCTTCTATGATCTGGTCAAACATAGCAGTGCGCTCCGTGGCATTCATGGAACGTAGCTGGGAGATGAGGTCCGTCTGGGATGTTTGACTGGCGCTGTCTTCTGGTGTGATGCTGGAGGCGACTTCCGTTTCCGTCACTCTTGCTTTGGGTGGTGGTGGCCCTCGTTGCTTTGGCTTTTTAACGCATTGATACGCTCAGTGGCCCACTTCCTTGCAGTAGAAGCACTTGCGCTCATCCATGAGCCTTTTCTTTTCTGCGTCGGTCAGTGGTCCTCCTAAGCGGTTGGCATCGACCTCCATGGGGACGGGGGTATTGTTTCGATTGGGTCGGGCTGGCGCGGGGGTAGCTCTGGGGGTGAAGCGGGGGCGCGGCATGAAGTGTGGGGGGTTGGGGTTGGGCCCCAACATTGCCGTTTTTCGGGCCGTCCTTTGGATTTCTTTGCGCGCTGCTTCCTTCCATCCTTCTATCGTCGTGGGGACCGTGTCTCTGTCGAGGATCTTAAGCGCTATTCCTCGGCGTAGCCCCTTAGTGAAGAGGTCTAACGTTCCTCGTTCATTTGGGGACCATCCTGACGCGAGGACGTAGTGGTCAAAGCTGGCAATGTAGCCGTCGATGTCATCTCCTTGCATGCGCAGCTCCGTAAGCTTCCTGTAGGCTTCTTGTTCCTTGGCAGTGTCGGTGAATGCCCTTTTGAAGCTGTCTTCAAACTCCGTCCATAGGACTTCGTCCATGCGTGCAAGGGGGTTAATTTGTCTGCCGACTTTGTTGTTGAGGGATTTCATCTGGGCATCGCCCCAGTCGTCGACCTTGGGTCCTCTGATGAGGGATATGGCGAGAGCTACGCGGTTATAGGGGATAGTGACATTTTCCGAGGTGCTGTGGAGGATCCTGTAGATGTTGAACTCCCTGAGGAAGTTGTCGCTTTTGCTTCGATCCCCTTCGAAGGTAGTGGGCTTATTTCCTGTTGCCCCATTGTCATTTCTTGGTGGGGCGACCGCGGCCATTACTGGGGCTGCTGGGGGTGCTGGCGGCTGCGGTTGTTGGAGGATAGGTGGTGGTGCGGTCGGCTGGGTTGCTGCGTGGGCGATTTGCAGCAGCTGGGGTGTTTCTTGAGTTTCTGGAAGGAGTGGGTGGGCTCCCTGTAGCGTAGCTACGTTTTGGAGTCCTGTGCTGATGAACTCTTCGAGCGGCGAGATGGTCTGAGGGACTGGTGTAGGTTCTTCTCCTTCGCTGACACTGTGGAAGGCTGAGGAGGCGTGGCCTGGGCTGGCTGGGTCTATGGCAATTGGTTCTGGGGATTCCGGTTTAAGTGAGCTGTGTCCTAGTCTGGTTTCGTTGGTGTGTTCGAATTCTAGGACTTCGCTGGCGCGTGTCCAGTATCCTCCTCGGTCATAGGTGGTAAGGTACCAGTCGTCGTTAAGGTACTCGATAGTCCTTTCTCTGATACCTAGTGGGGTGAGGAGATGGATGTGATAGCACCAGTAGTCGTCTGTGTCGTTCCTTCTCCAGTAAGCGTCTCCCTTGATATAGTCTGGGAGATCGTCCTCGCTTCTAATGGGTACCCTTGTTCTATACCCTTGAGAGAGTGCGAGTCTGATTTCTTCCAGGGTTGCTTATGAGGGGAGAGGGAAAACTGCTGTCTCGAAGAAGGCGGTACAAATGAAGTTTAGCTCTTGTGCGAAGCTTTCTAGTTCGCGAATGAGCTGGTCTAGGAGGCGGTGATGGTGGTTGGGCCCTCTGTTGCAAGTGAGGTAGCAGTCATGGCTATGGCGGAGCGTGTCGCCTCTGGCTTGGTCTAGCAGTTGTTGCGTGAATTCTATGGCGTCGCAGAGGGCTTCTGGCGTGATCTCCCTTACTCCGATCAATCCGTGTCGTCTAGCAGACTCCAGGGTGTTAGCGAAAGTTCAAGGATTGTGAGGGCGGCTTCTAGCAGGTTAAATTCTCCTTGCCACTCCTGGTCGATGTGGCAAAAGACGTTTCTTTCGATAATGAGGGAGAGGTGTACTTCTGTAGCTCCT
The DNA here is from genome assembly GCA_003313725.1 of Russula sp. MG48. Classification (NCBI taxonomy): domain Eukaryota; kingdom Fungi; phylum Basidiomycota; class Agaricomycetes; order Russulales; family Russulaceae; genus Russula; species Russula sp. MG48. The sequence continues at coordinate 9,634 of QLOS01000213.1, read as the reverse complement.
CCTAGGCAGGTATGGTGGCAAACGGCGTTGTGGTTATAGATGGCGACGTCTAGGTGGGATCTCCAACATTCTATGTGGAGGCGGCGTCTGGCGAGTTCCTGAAGGCGTTCAGCAAAGGCAGCGTCGTCCAGGGCGGTTCCTGTAGACGTGGTAAAAGGAAGCTTGACTTATGTTACAGCTCGAGGGGCCGTAGGCACGACTTGTGCGCGTACGACGAGAGTGATCACGTGTGAGGGTAACGAGCACGTGGTCGCTGAGCGAGACAATCCAAGTGTTCCTGATGACGTAAGAGTAAAGCAGACTCTTCGGAGTAGAACGGTTAAGTCACGGGCGTCTGTGAGCTTAAGGTTCAAAGCTAAGTCGTTGCAGCCGACTTAGAAGGGCGTGAGAGCAAAAGTAGAATAGTGCCGGGAGAGCGGCAAGGCAGAGCAAAAGACAAGGAGGCAGTGGGAGCGTCTTGAAGCGGCAGGCTCAAGAGTCGAAGCAAGGTCGGGTCTCGATTAAGAAACTAAGTCAAGCTTAAGGCTTGACTGGCGCAACGGGGGCTCCTTATATAGGGAGCTACATGGGAACACGTGCTAACTACTACCTGAGTCATAACGGGGGTAGTGAGTCAGTCCAAGGTTCGGAACTACGTATAGTAGTGGAGCGATGGCCACATCGCTCCACATGAGTCACGCACTGTTACGCTCGAGCTCTGAGCGTATCGGTATCGATGTCGATGTCGCTGAGTCCTAGGCTAGGCTCAGGCACTGTGAGTCCCTCACAACTAGGGATGCAGGCAGTGGCGGTCCCCTTAAGCACACAACCCTTGGTCGAGGATTCAATGCAGGGGGATTCAAAGTCAGGCAATCGGCCTGAGGATCTGAGGGTTCACAAGATGAGAGGGGAATACGGATAGCCACCAAGGGCCAGAGCGTAGCTCGGTATTGGTACAAGAGAACAAGCCTAGAGACACTGCTACAGTCTAGGCTACCTTATATAGTTAGGGGTCGCGAGAACGGGCTTCCCATCGAGTCACGTGAGTCAAGTATCGTACTGCGGTCGTGGGTTCGAGACAGTCAAGGGGTCATATACAGGATAAGGGTGAAAAAGCGTAACACTGCCCCTCTGCTAGGTCTGAAGACGTCCCGGCTTCACCAGGCATCTGTCATACTCGTGTCCTCCTCTGGGTCACTGATGAATGTGGTGGTCCAATCTCGCGTCATGTGGAACTGTCGCTCGAAGTTGTCGCGGGCTTGGACTGCCCGCGCACTGGCCTCAGCCAGTTCGTGGATAAAATTCTGCACGCGACGCTCAAAGTCGATTCTGTCATTCATGGGTCGTGAGCGTCGTCGTTGGGGGTGTCGTGGCGTAATGAGGCGTCGCGTCGATTGAGTGATGTCGGGGATACGTGGGTCGGGTTCGGGGGTCAGCGAGAGGGGTGAGAGGACGAGGATCGAGGAGCGAGCGGGGTCATCAGGGGAGGACATAGGTTCTTTTGACGACTGAGGCGCGTGTTAGCTCGTTCTTTTGTATAGTACACAGTCGGGGATTCAAATCAGTCCGGTCAAGGGTCGAGATCGTATCGTAATCAAACTGGATCAGTCACGAGGCAGGGTCTAGTGGCAGTTGAAGGGATTGGTGCCCCTCAGCAGTACGGGGTCTTCGGCGATGTCGCGGTACATGATGGTGGCCCAGTTTTCGAAGTCCCAGAGGTACTTTAATATGTAGTGTTCTTGGTTCCACTCTGGTTGACAGGTGCGTGGGCAGGCGGCGTGATGGATGATAGTAAGGGTAGTCAGGTTAAGGATACGTTGCCCGCGGTGCTCCACGTGCTCTCGTGCATCCTGGTGACTGCGGGATCGCCATTCGACATCGGTTCGTTCGAGAGGTCGTCCCAGGTAGGGGTCGATGATGGGAATGGACGGCGGTTGCGTGGTGCATTTCTGTTGGGCCTTCACTTCTTTTCGTCGCTGGGCATATCGTTCCCGGCATCTCTTGTTAGCAGCGAGTCGTGCTACTCGCTTCTCTTCACTAAGTGTCGGCGTGGGGGACTCCTCACGGTTGTCGGTTGTAGACTGGGGCGGTGGTAACGGGATCACGGTGAACAGCGGTGCCTGCGTCACCTGGGTCCGTCGACCCAAGGCGTGACACTGGACGGATGCTGATTGCGGGGTGTGGACTATGAAGTGAGAGGAGGATGCGGGGTTCGATGATTCAGGTTGTGTAGACCCGACGTCGGATGGTGTCGAGTACTCAGCGTACAAACGTGTCTGAGTCGCGTCGCCACTGATCCCAATCATCCACCAGTCGTCTGTGTTCGTTGTTTGGCTGGTAGATGGCTCGGGATCGGCTGCAGAGCCGTGGGCATGACATCCCATGGATCTGGCTTCGTATGAAGAGGGCGAGGAATTGTCGATCAAGTTCGGTACGTTCATTGACGAGGTCGTCGAGTGGTGTGGGCCCTGGTGGGGTCATTCAGCGATGGACGGGGCAGTGGTCAGATTTGCAGAAGTAGGGGTGAAGGTTGGCGTGTCTTTCCTGTCGTGTTTCGTGTCGTTGGAGCCCGGGAATGAATAGGGTGGCTTTAGGGGAGGCGAGGATACGGAATGTGCGGATGTTCGGAGGTAGTGGGTATTCTTCTTTCAAAGGGAATCGTGCAAGTCGTTTCTTTTCTGTGGGGGTGTACTGTAGGAGGAAGTAGGGAAATGCGATGTCGAAGGGGGTGTCGTTCATTCACGTGGTGTCAAAGGGGATTGTCGTTTTGTGTGGAAGAGGAAAAAGTTTGAGGAATGCGTATCTTGCTGGGAGTCGTGTCGTTCTGCCGGTTCTTGTAACTGTCGACATCAGCCTCGTGTTAGGGTGGGGGGCTAAGGTCCGTGGTGCTTCTGTCGTTATCGATGGTGTCGTGGGAGTGGGCGTAGGGGAATTACCCCCCTTCTGAGGAAAGCGGCGTCCCGGCGCTTGTGGCACTGCGCGTGGGGCGTCGGGGTTGCGTCGATAGAAGTCTGCGATAAGGTCAGGTGCGTGAAGATCATGGGCCGAGACCCAGGAATCTTCAGAGGCTGGGAATCCCTTCCAGTGAACAAGGAATCGGAGTTCCCTCCGCCTGCCGTAATGGTCTGCTTTGCGTATCGATTCGACTTCCCATTCTGGTTCGCCCTCGATCACTTCTGGATCCGGCCGGGTGTAATTGTGTCCATGGGCGGCTGTTTCGACATATCGTGTGAGGAGATCCACATGGAATGTGGGGTGAATTCTCATGGACGTGGGGAGCTGGAGGCGGTAGGTGACTGGGGAAAGTTTCTGTATAACGGGGAATGGGCCGTATCGTCGTGGGGCTAGTTTCATTGTGGGGTAGTGGAGCTTGAGGTTGCGCCCCTCAAGCCACACTTGGTCTCCTTCCTCGAATTCCACCGGGATGGCGCGGTCTTGCGTGGTTTGAAACGCTTTTACCGCTGCCTCCCGGGCTTCCTGGATCTTCTGAAGGCGCTCGGTGACTTCTGGCACCCAAGCCTCTTCAGTGGACATCGGGATAAAGGGTTTCGTGCCGAAGAGGAGTTGGTGGGGTGTTTGTCCAGAGCGATCGTGTGGCCACGAGTTGTGGACGTATTCAGTGAGTGGGAGGTAGGGGGCCCATGCGTGTTGGTCATTTGACGTCCAGAGGCGGAGGTACTGCTCCAGCCACTGGTTGGCGCGTTCGCTTGCACCATCGGTGCGGGGATGGAATGCCGTGGATACGTTTTGCTGAATGTGAAGGAGGCAGCATACTTCTGTGGTGAATTGGGACACAAATCGTGGGTCCCGGTCGCTAACGATCTTTCGTGGGATTCCAAACCACGGGACGAGGTGTCGAAGATAGAGGGCCGCCACGCCTTCTCCGGTGATGTTGGTGGTACAGGGGAGGAACTTCGCTGCCTTAAAGCATCCTTGATCGACCACCGTGAGGACGGCATTGAAACCGTGCGACTCCGGCAGGTCTGTGATCAGGTCCATGGCGATCGTCTGGAAGGGGCCTTGTGTGGGGTCTACTGGTAGTACTTGGAGTGGTGCGCATCGATGGTGGGTTCGTGGTTTGTTTTCTTGGCATGAGGCACAGCCGCGTACATATTCTGCGGCGAATTCCTTCATGCCTTCTCCTTCATACTGTTGATCGAGGAGGTGTTGGGTGTTTGCGATGCCAGGGTGACCAGCCAGGGGGTGGTCGTGGTGGAGGCGCAGTATTTCGCGCCGTGCTTCGAGTTCATCGGGGAATGCAAGCTTGGCGAATCGTGATTCGGGGAGCATGATGACTCCTTTATTATCGTCGTCCCCTTGGTCTACACCGAAGGGACGCGATAAGAAGTCTGCGGGGATGTGGCGTTTGCCGGGGACGTGCACCAACTTGAAGTCATAGTCTGCCAGTTCCTGGTGCCATCGTGCTTGTCATCGGTTCAGATTCTGTGCTTTTCTGAAGTAGGTAAGGTTGTGATGATCGGTGTGGACGAGGGTCTGGTGTTGGGAGCCTGCGAGGTAGGGCCTCCAATATTCGAGTGCGCGCACTACCGCGTACAGTTCCTTGTCGTAGATGTCCCAGTTCCTTTGCGTTTCATCGAGGGTTGCCAATAGGAACGCGACAGGCTGGAGCTTGGCCTTGTCATCGTGTTGCTGCAGCACCGCTCCAATGGCATACGCCGAGGCGTCCGTGTCGACGACGAAGGGTTTATCGAATTGTGGTTGTTGTAAAACGGGGCCTGTGACCATGGCTTCGATAAGGGCGTCGAAAGCGGCCTGGTGCGTTTCGTCCCAATAGAACTTCCCACCTTTTGCGCAGAAGGCTACGAGCGCGTTAAGTGGTGCGGCCAGTGTGCTGAATCCTCTGATATACATTTGATAGAAATTCAGGAAGCCAAGGAATGCTCGCACTTCCTTCAGTGTCGTGGGGACCTTCCAGGCTTTGACGCCTGCGACTTTGACTGGATCCATGGCTATGGAGTTTTCCGAAATGATGACTCCTAGATATTCGACGGAGTCCGCTTCAAACTGGCATTTTTGGGGTTTCAGGAAGAGATCGTTTCGTGCGAGAATGGACAGAACGTCGTCCACAACGCGACGGTGTAGGGCGACGTTGCGAGGGGTGTGGATTAGGATGTCGTCCATGTATACCGTGACGTATCCTTCGTTAATTAGTTCGCGGAACAGGTGATTCATCATGGACTGGAAGGTGGCGGGGGTGTTGGTGAGTCCGAAGAACATGACCATGGGTTCAAAGAGCCCTCGGTTCGTCTTAAATGCTGCCTTCCATTGGTCCCCGTCTCGGATTCTGATATTGTTATAGCCCCAGCGGACGTCTAATTTTGTGAAGAGGGCCGCCAGCTGGCCGTGCACTCGTGTGAGCCGATCCATGAGTTCGCGTATCAAGGGTAGGGGTGTCGTATCGCGTGTAGTCCAGGTATTGAGTCTGCGATAATCCTGGACAGGTCGGAGGTCGCCATTCTTCTTTTTGATGAAGAAGAAGGGAAATGCGTATGGGGATTTGGATATGCGAATGTATCCTTTGGCTAGGTTCTCGTCGATGAACTTCTGTAGCGCGATATCTTCGTTTGGCGTTAGCGGGTAGACTTTGCAATCTAACGTGGCCGGGGCGTCTGTCTTGAGATCTATGCTGTGATCCCATGGCCGGGAATCGGGGAATCGTTGGGCCGCTTCTTCACTGAAGACGCGGGCATGTGCATGGTACTGTGGGGGAACAATCTGATCCCAAGGGCGCTCTGTCTTGTCGGCTGCCTGCTCTGCTAGTTGTTGAGCTACTGTAGTCTTTGCGCATCGTATGAATAGCTGATCGCCTTCTTCCCAAAACGGTTTGTTATGTACTTCCGCCGTGGTCATCCCCGCAATCCGTTCAGTGTATCTGGCTTTGCCCGATGCCACGCCGGCGGTGCGTAGGATCACGCGCGCCGGGAGCGTTCCGGTCTTCCAGTCGGGTTTGGGGTTGGCGGCTGCGAACCAGGGATATCCAAAGACTACATGGTCCCCGTCCATGTCTGCAATGTAGAAACGGAGCGTGTGTGCTTCGTCTCCGGTGAGGACTTCGAGGTCGCTGTAGTGGGTAATTTTGCCTCCGGCATTGTGCGATCCGTCGGCGTTGCGCAGGAGTCTCGGGGTCTGGAGTAGTCGAGTCCCTAGCTTGTGTTTTTCTATGAATTGGGGGCTTATGAAGCACTCTGTGGCTCCGCAGTCCAAGAAGGCTAGGAGGTCGTATTCAGTCTGTGCGGTGCAAAAAGTAACAGCGATCCTCATCGAATTGAGGCGGGGGAGGAAGACGTCTTGCGCAAACACTGCGCACGTGAACATGATTCGTGTTGGGTCGTTGGTGCTCAGCCCTCGTACGTATTTGAGGACCTGCTGCTGCATTTGCCTCGCTCCCTGGTCATCAACCAAGAGGTGCGTGGCCGCGAGCGTCTCAGGGGTCTGTGTGATTTTCTTCGGGCAGTGGTGCTGGATGTGTCCCTGCTTGCCACATAGGAAACATCTTCCTTGCGCGCGCTGCCGGTCTTTGATCGTCGCGACGCGATCGATCTGCATTGGTTCTGGCCCAGATGTGGTCGTGCGTGTTAGAGGTGGAGTGTCAGCAGGGGGAGATGGGGTGCGTGGATGGCGCTCTTCCCATCAAGACTGGAGGTGTGGTTTCATAGTCATAATGATGGCCTGTCGTTTTCTGCTGGATGCTTTCCAATCACTCCAGGTTTGCGGTTCGTCGTGCGATAGGCAGGCCTCAAGTAGGCATAAGGGTAAGCCCCTTCTGAACCGCTCGAGGACTGCGGGATCATCTTCCCTGTAAAGCGCTTTGCGTGCCAGGGTGGCGAATTGGGTAATGTATTCGTCGATGTCGTCATGGGTCATAGTGAGCGTGTCGAGTTGCGCTGCTGCACGGTAGGGTTCGTTGACATCGAACCAGTCTTGGGTGAATCGAGTTTCGAATTCGTCCCAGTCTGGGAGGGGTTCCGCGATGAGCCAGTTTTCTTGGGCTCGTCGCCATTCTGCTACTGCAGCTCCCTGGATGTACATCAGGGTGTGCACTATGCGTGTAGATTCATCGAGGATCAAGGGGTGGGTCGAATTCAGGAACTGGTAGAGCTTCAGTTCATGAATGAAGGTGTCGGTCATCGCGCGATCGCCTGTGAAGATCGCTGGTTCCCGGCCCTCCAACCGAAGGTCATCACCTTGCGGTTGGGGCACTAGTGGGGCATTCGGTATCGGCCCAGGCGCTGGTGGGGGCGCCGGGGGTCCATACCCTGGTGGGAATCTCGCCACAGGGGATGGTGGTGCGTGCATGCTGTCATTGACGGTTGGGAGTACTGCTGTCGCCATTTTCGGTCTGTGGGTCGTTATCGTGGAGCGATCAATAAGGGCTCCTAGATCTGGATCGGGGTGGTTCTGGGCTTTCGATTGATATCGGTCACGTGATTTTCTGTCGGTCGGATCTTTCGCGATTTAGCGATCAGTCGAGTGATGTATTGATAAGGGGTGGCTATTGTGTCTGCCTTGTAGTGGCGATCGGTCGGGGGTTCAGGAGGCTTGTTCTAATGTTACGCTCGAGCTCTGAGCGTATCGGTATCGATGTCGATGTCGCTGAGTCCTAGGCTAGGCTCAGGCACTGTGAGTCCCTCGCAACTAGGGATGCAGGCAGTGGCGGTCCCCTTAAGCGCACAACCCTTGGTCGAGGATTCAATGCAGGGGGATTCAAAGTCAGGCAATCGGCCTGAGGATCTGAGGGTTCACAAGATGAGAGGGGAATACGGATAGCCACCAAGGGCCAGAGCGTAGCTCGGTATTGGTACAAGAGAACAAGCCTAGAGACACTGCTACAGTCTAGGCTACCTTATATAGTTAGGGGTCGCGAGAACGGGCTTCCCATCGAGTCACGTGAGTCAAGTATCGTACTGCGGTCGTGGGTTCGAGACAGTCAAGGGGTCATATACGGGATAAGGGTGAAAAAGCGTAACACGCACGCTCCACAGGCGTCATATCGTACAGTAAGCAGAAACGAGTCACGTACGGAGTAAGGGTAAGCATATGGTCGTAAGCACGGAGTCAGGACGGTCCGTAGTCCGTAAGGGGAATCGTAACAAAAATGCACACGTAGGAACATGTCGCAGTGCGCCACCACAGGGCAGCAGAACATGCAAGGGACAAACAACCCCAGGGTGAAGAGGCGTGACTGGCTGCAGAGGCTTGGTGGTGGCACGCACAGCACCAGCACCAGCAGAAGCAGGCGCTGCGCGACAAACGGCGGAGGCAAGAGCACATGCGCGTGGCCCGGCGGCAGTACACACAGCAACAGCAAGTGCTGTCCAATGAGTGGCAGAGGTGGGAACGCACACAGCATGGGCACGTGGCACAGTGGTAGAAGGAGGTGTTGAATGACAAGTGCAGAGGCGAGGGTGCACACAGCGCATGAGAGATTGTGAGTGTGTGGCGCTGGGTATAGACTCATTATTTGACTTTAGTTTCTTTTGTCCATACTGTTTATGAATATCATCTGTAATGCCTCATAAGTCTCAGAATGGCCTGTAAGTCCCGAAAAGTCTCATAAGCCTCAAAATCTCTTATAACTTTGGGAATTCATTATAAGATAAGCAATCCATTATAATAGACATAAACCTCCAAAATGTATTATAATGTCTATAATCCATCATAACATCCAAAATCCATTATAAACTCTGAAATCCATCATAAGAATTATGAGGGAGTGTCAATAACAGGGGTTCTGTAATAAGCCGTTAGAAATGCCAGCTGGGGTTTTAGGGCATTTTGGCAATTTTGGTCTTCATAAGGTGTTACAAGGCATTATAATTTTCGGACCAACTTGCTGATGCTAGATATTATCTTCAAGTTATACTTGGTAATTGTTTTTATACCTGTTGCCACTATATTTTAACTTTGTGCCAGCTATCATTATGATTTTGAAGCATGCTACCACTCTACATGCTTCTGGCACTTTGTTGGTGTCAGCTCTCAATCAAGCAGAATCAGATTATCAGAAGTCAGACATTGGCTTGCAAGTTGCTCAATACTTTACTGCAGCTCCTCAAGAGTATTCTGTTCAGGACTTTGTAGACTTTATTACTAGAAATGCCAACTTTGTTGGCAGAGACCTTGCTACAAAATAGGGTTAGTTGTAAGTAGTACAAGTTAATTTGAAGTACATCATTTAGGGCAAATATATTTCTGTATTCCCACCACATTCATTTCCTCCTCTGCATTATCACTATTCTGGTTCCCATGGTTGTCAAATCTTATATGCCTTATCTAGCACCATTTCACCCCATCCCTGACCCTGCAGGAAGCAGAGGCTCTTGATGTGGCTGTTGTATCCAAATCCAAGGCCATGTTGGGCAAAGGTGGACAAGGTGAGCCCGTAGCAGTGCAATCCACGACAACAGGACGGGCTTCCAAAAGAGCCCTGATCCAACTTGCTCCGAGTCGTGCCCCTCTCATATGGCTCGGTATTGCTTGTTTCACCGTCATTCAGGACCAAAGGGACTCAGTGTTTGTCGCGAGATTTGGGGCCCGTTCGGTAGCTCCGGTTTCGAAACCGGGGCCCGCCAAATCGACGTCCGAATTCGGCAAATCGGCAGGTTTCGAAATCGGAACGGTCGATTTGGCAGGC
>QLOS01000210.1:0-31723 GCA_003313725.1 Russula sp. MG48 | reverse complement strand
AGCCAACTGTGCTACAACAGTTGCAAGTCACACACACATATCAAGGACTTCGTGTCAACGCGCGCAAGTCACGTGACTTTCGAAACGGGCTCGCTTTGAGCCACGGCCCCTCGAAGCCGTGACACGCGGCGCAGATGCGAATATCCCCCTGAACAATAACTGTACTCCATTATATGCCGCATCGCAAGAAGGACATCTGGAAGTTGCTCAGGTCCTTCTCGAGCGCGGCGTAGATGCGAACGCCCGGGCCAACGAGAACTGGACTCCACTACATAGGGCGTCGTTCAAGGGACATGTGAAAATTGCTCAGATCCTTCTTGATCGCGGCGCAGATGCGAATGCCCGGACCAACGAGGATTCAACTCCACTACATGTGGCGTCGGAATTTGGACATCCAGAAGTCGTTCAGGCCCTTCTCGATCGCGGCGCAGATATAAATGCGCGTACTCATCTCGGCCAGACTCCATTATATAAGGCGTCGCTCAAGGGATATGTGAAAAGTGCTCAGATCCTTCTCGATCGCGGCGCAGATGCGAATGTCCCCCAGAACAATAACTGTACTCCATTATATGCCGCATCGCAAAAAGGACATCTGGAAGTTGCTCAGATCCTTCTTGAGCGTGGCGCAGATGTGAATGCCCGGGCCAACGAGAACTGGACTCCACTACATGTGGCGTCAGAATTTGGACATCCGGAAGTCGCTCAGGTCCTTCTCGATCGTGGTGCAGATATAAATGCGCGTGCTCATCTCGGCCAGACTCCATTATATAGGGCGTCGCTCAAGGGACATGTGAAAATTGCTCAGATCCTTCTTGATCGTGGCGCAGATGCGAATGCCCGGAAGGACGATAACTGGACTCCATTACATGTCGCATCGCAAGTTGGACATCTGGAAGTTGCTCAGGCCCTTCTCGATCGCAGTGCAGATGCGAATGTCCCCGAGAACGATAACTGGACTCCATTACATCTTGCATCACGAGAAGGACATCTAGGAGTTGTCCAAGTCCTTATCGATTGTGGCACGGATGCAAATGCCTGTGATAAGAACGACCAGACTCCATTGCATCTGGCATCGCAATTTGGGCGTGTCGATGTCGCTGAGGTCCTTCTTGATCGCGGTGCATACGTAAAGTCCAGGGACAACGATAACCGGACTCCATTGCATTTGGCGTCGCAAGATGGACATCTGGAAGTTTCTCAGGTCCTCCTCGAGTGGGGCGCAGATACGAACGCCCAGGACGATAGCAACCAAACTCCATTACACCTGGCATCGCGGAAAGGATATGCTGAGCTTGTACAGTTGCTGCTGCAGTGCCGCGCGGATGTCCGTGTGACAAGCAACAAGAACTTGACACCGTTCGACGAAGCTTCAGCAGCAGGACATCGTGACGTAATTCGCTTACTGTCAGAGTCCGATGCCCAGATAAATAGGGTGTAAGCATCTCCCGCGAGCAGGTGGGTCTATGTCATGTCTGGTGTCCTGTTATCGTAGTTGACATCCCTTAGAATGTGCCTCTAATAGTACCACCGCGCTTCGGTGAGTGGATCTAGACTACCTAGTACTTGTGATGGTAACGATAGCGAAGTTCTTCCATATTGTCCCTTGAATTCTCTACATTGGACGGTCCCTGGTTTACGCTGACACTTAGAAATAGCTCGTATATACTTACCCTCAAGGTCCGAATGTCGAAGTTGGATACGCAGCGCATCATCTGCGGGCTCATGCCCCTCGGACCTACATACCCGGGCCTGCATTTTGCCTTTGTGTTCACTCATATTTCAACCGTGGCTCATTCTTCGTTTCTATTCTTAGCCTTAAACTGCTTTTATGTACTTCTCGGACGCTGTATTGTTCGAATGTACCGATAATCATCTTGTTCTCAAAAATTCCCAGCACGAGCTGTGGTTCCCCGCGTATTTATTGCTCCCTTCCTGCGGCCTATCTCCACCTTTTGCCCCTCACTCCACTTCCTACTTAGTTCCAAGCACCCGTGGCGAGGTCACACTCTGGCACAGAGTCTTCCTCTGTTTACACAATCAGTAGCTACTGTATATCCACTGTTGTGTCCCGTGACTTCCTCGCCATGTGATTCCTGCGTTGAGTTGACTCAGCGACGTGAGCGACCTGTCCCTTTGCGTGCCCCGTCCACGCATTCCCAAGTATGACCCGCCTCCAGAGGATGGCGCGGGCAACGATATCCTTTATGGTCGCATTCCGCAGCGCATCCCCTGTTCGCTTTGCATGCACAGATATTCAGCTGACCCGCACTGCTCCCACTCTTGTGCACAGCCTCTTCCACAGCAACTTTGCGCTTGATTCGGCGGTCCCGACGAAATTGCTTAATCTCTGCTAAGTCTGTTTACACAGGGAAGAGCGTGGATTTACCCATATACGCTATTCTGCGGCTACCGGCGACCCGAATGATTTCAAGCAAAACGGCTTCACTCTCCGTCAGTGCACTATCACCCACCCCGTCGGATGGAGCTATTCATTGTCATGGCTATGTATAACGAGGACGATGCACGGCGTCTTGAAGAATATCACTCATTTGTGCAAGCGTGATCGCGATAAGGAAGGCTGGAAGAAGCTCGTCGTCTGCATTGTCAGCGATGGTCGTCAGAAGATCAACTCGCGCACTCTCGGTATCGTCGTCGCCATGGGGAGGGTATCGCGACTAACGTCGTTAACTGGCAGCCAGTGGTCGCGCATATATACGAATATACCACTCTGAGTGCGTACTCGCATCCTATTTCCACCGCTGCCTTAAAATTTGTGCAGTTTCTACTGTTGCCTCAAATTTTGTGCCGTCTCCGTCACCCCCGGGCCACCGGTCAATTCCCATCATTGGTTCTTTAGCGCCTTTGGTCCCATTCTCCCCTCAACGTCTGCGTCCTTTTTGTCGTCGGTACCATGCTCGGTCCTGGTTCGATTTACCATCTCTGGAAGGCGTTTGGCATCAACTCCAATGTTGGAGGTGCACGTGGCGAAATTGTCAAAGGCAAATATGGGGAGAAACTCCTGGACCCACTTAGTTCGTCGCATGTGTCCCCTCGTGCAACGCAGACAAACCTCTGTACGTCCGGTCTAATTTTTCGCCATCTACGTAACCTTTGTTATAGAGAATCAGTGTTTGGTACATCACCATACTTCCCGGAGCTTTCAGTGCGTATCAGTATATCGCGCTGCAGAGTGGTGTGCATGGCGAGGGCCCACTGCGGAAGTATTTCCTCAGTGGAACGCTGGTGCGTCCAACCTTTCTCCTGTGGGCCCAGTGTCGGGCCTCGCATTGAATGTCCGTAGCACAGAGCTGGCGCAGACATCTTCACCGCAAATATGTACTTGGCTGAGGACCGCGTACTTGGGAGTTGCGATGCGACCTGTGCTTTCGTTCTTTATATTACCCTCGTAGATCTTGTGTTGGGAGCTTGTGTCAAATCACAGCGGATTGTGGCTTCTTCACTACGTCAAGTCTGCTCGTTACGGATACGCCGGATCAAGTCACGGTGGGCTTTCATCCGCCTCAGAATGATTCTTGACTTTGATGGCTCCTCGCATTAAGTTCCCGAGCTTGTCTCGCAATGCCGGAGGTGGATCAATGGCTCATTCTGTGCCGTGATACATAGTGCCGTCAAGTTCCACGTTCTTCGCACAGCTCTGTGCGCATGTAAGTTCGTGCATAATGGAGCACGACGAATGGGAGCGCCGAGATGACCGGGCGCGGACCGCACGGTCATGGGCCGCGATCTCGATTTAAGAACGTAGAAGTGTAGATGGGGATGTCTTCAGCAGCTTGTGATAAATCTTATGTGTATCGTACTGTTTTGTAGGTACATTTAGGGTGAAAATCAGGAGCCTCGAACTTCGGGATGATCGAGGGCAACGAACGTCACATCGAACAAGGCCATTGGGCGCCCACTGGCAAAGTGTACGCGTGATGCGATGCGAAAAGGCCAACGGCGACCAGTTGGCGCTCAAATCGGCATCACGTTGACCTGGTTTGGCGCCGTCCTCAGACTTCTTGGGGTGATCCACTCCTTTGGTGGTCGTCTCTTCGTTCTTAGAAACGTGTGCGCCTTTCTTTCCTGGCTTCTTGCTTCCCGCTTCCTCAGTGCGCCGATCCTCTTCCAAAGAAGGAGCTTTATTTTTTCTCGCACAGGAGCATAGTCGCATTCTCCTAGTCTAGTCTTCTCAGAACAGCCAACTATTGGCGTGTTGGTTAGGATGGTTGGGATTTCTCAAACATTTCAGGTGCATATACACTGGCACATCCGTCGCCGCCGTCCTCCCGCTTCCAATCTTCCCCACTACAGGGACTTGTTCCGCATCATCACTTTCCTCCGCCAATCGCTCATCATCGACCCGTTCCAGAACATCCTATAAATCTTCCCCATATTCCACTCTCCCTCACGCTTTCCCCAGGACATCTCGCGATTGCTTATATCGTAACTGCATGTTCCTGTTTGTAGGCTGTCCAGGCCTGCATCCCCCTCGCCAGATGGCCAACACCGCGCCTATATGATGGCACTTTGAACATCGGAGGTGACTATCATGAACGCAGAGCTTCCCCATCTCGAATCGACTCTAACTTGAACGCCATCCTCCACAGGGCCCTGTTACGCCTTTACCAATACGTCATTGTCCTCCTCTTGGGCCCCGGTTCCCTCATTGGTCATTGACAGATTAGCCATCTTCTCTGGCGCCGCGCCAACGTTCTGATTTTGGAGCCCTTCTAGACCGCGTCGTTGATGACAAGACTCTGAGTTGACATGCCGAACTCATGAAAGGAGCAGTGCATATACGGGATGAGATATACACGGGATATGTGTTCATCAGAGCGAAGCAGACGAGCGGGACCAGGTACGTGTACATGATTCTCGCGTTGTCGCAAGTCCTCTGAGCTGGCTTAAACACACAATACTCACACAACATCCGAACAACTCGTGAGTATGGCCTATCCCCATGGCAATCTTGGTGATTTCGATCCGAGGATATCGACCACCTTTTCTGGATTTTACTCCAAGCCCGTCCGTCATGCAGTGTGTGTGCAAGTACACACGAAAATCCCCATTTGACGTTCTCCCCAGATTTCGCTGGCAGTGAGTCGACTGCACACTGAAAGAACGAACGGAAAAGTGGATGTCACGTGGGATTGGAGTCATCCCTTTTCTGTTGTGTGCTCTGCTGGAGCCCATAAATCGATTGTATCCTCTGCCCTAGGGAACAAATGGATGTTATTGTCTAGTTGAGCGCGTTTCCGCATCCTGTGACTAGAAATGCTGGGTGATATGAATGGTGTAGTGAGAAAAATCGCTCTCAGCGTTCACCAGTAACATGTTTATCTGCGACTTGAAGTGACAGCCTACTCTATCAGTTATCAACTCTACGGTGCTCCGTACTCGACAAAAATTCGCGGGCTTCCCAATCTTTTGCGTTCCTTGCCCACACCCACCGCACGCCGCCTTTCCTCAGCTCCCATCTTCCACCGATCGGACTGAACGACTCGCCTATACTTGAAGCACTCTTCGACCCCCCAAGGTACGCTCTCCAGATCCACGTTGTCAGAAACGAGCGCATCATCTGAGTTGCGCGAGACTCGAGAGGTGGCAGCACCGCGCTTGCGTCGGTCGCCGAAATAGTCTGCCAGGACCGCATCCACGACGGTGAACGCGTCATTACCGTTGCCACGAGGACGCCGTGTAAGCCCGTGGCGGCCCACCCAGACGCGTAGACGCGACCCAGCGCATGGCAGCCACCCTTCGGAGCGCCCCGCAGTCCATGGGCAGACCCAGCGCAGATTGTAGTACGCCGCGGAGGGATCGACATGGTGCCCGAATGCGTCACTACAAGCTCAATGCGTAGGAAGGAAGACGTCGCGCCGGTCAGCACGGCGTAGACGTGCTCGTCTGGCACTGTGTGGTCGGGCGTAGGCGCGAGATGTTGGACGTCCACCGTGGGCGTCGGGGAGCGTCAAGACACGGATGAGCAATCGCAGCCCAGAGGCGGCAACGTCATGGCGGGGGCGCATTGTCGGAAGGGTTGGAATATGCGGATAGTTGGGATGAGGGACTTGGTGCACCTGGGTGCGAGGAGCTTGGGCGCAAGCGGGACCGTCGATCCGCCGACGAGTGTGGCCTCGCTGTGAAGACCGCTTGGAGTGGACCCTATATCCTAATGATGGAGACCTGACGCATGGTGAAGTGGTGCTGGACGTCAAGCTCGTGAGGCGAGGCCGTCGTACTTTTTGGGGATGACCAGGGCCGTGTGGTAAATTGAAGAAACAAGCAACGTCGTGGTGATAAAGGCGAGGGTAGCATCAAATTGGTGTAAGTCACCATTATAATACTGTACACCGATTTCGAAAACAGCCGATTTGCCGAATTCGGACTTGGCAGGCACGGTTTCGAAACCGGAGATTTGCCAAGGCTTGCTTTCACGCCGTCAAAGCGTCTCTTATCCCTCATCTGCACACATGCTCCCCGATTCGATCCACGGTCAACCTGTGTCTCTCAAAACATAACATACAGTATGACAAGCACAGTACAACTCAGACCTTGGAGTCTCGCTGCTCTGCCCAGCGTCATTGCTCTTTGACGGCGCTCTCCTCGCTCCAGATACGTGCGGAAGTTTGCCTCCGGTTTTGGCTACAGTATCCATTATTGACCAACGCTTTAGATCATTTTCTTCCGCCGTCGCCGTCGCCGTCGCCACTTCTTCCCATTATCGGCCCACAAAATACGTTTTACCCTTCTTTTTTGGGCGCAGGAACGAGCTACGCGGAGCCGTCTGCTTTCTTCGCCAGCATCCCCCTCGTCTTTCCCAGGTGGACGACCGTTGGGGTGCTGCTACTCAACGTGTTCGGCTCTCTCAGCCCTTTCAGGTGCGTGTGTGCATGGCCATCGCCTTCTCTCGCCTGTTGTTCCCGCTCCAGAGATATTTTCCCTTTATTCCTCATTTTCCTTCGCCAATTGCCATTCATCGTCCCCTCCAAATCTACCGTACATCTGCCCTGTATGCAGCACTCACCCACGTTTTGCCCAGGCTATCCCCCGCGCTTACTCACACCACGGCCATGCGCAACAGTATGGGAGGCTCACATGCCCATTGTCGTACTGCCGGCACTGTGTGTATACGCTATCACTTTATATGGCCAGACCGCACAGGTGTAATCACCAGTCAATTGCAAGTAAGTGTGTCAAGGTGCCATTAGACATCGGAAGCAATTATCATACAAGCAGAGCATCCTCTTCCGAAGACAACTTCAGTCCGTACGCTACTCCCCCGCTGCCGCCAGGCCTTCGCCAACACATGTTCCTTGTCCTTCTCTTAGCCCTCTACCCCTTCCTTTGGACTTGACGCACCATTCAACATCCATAGTGCCGCATCAAGGTTGCGAACGTGGAGCCCTGACTTGACCTCAGACCGCCTCGTTTGCGACAATGCAACTGCGTTGCTGGTCAGCGACTACGGACTCGTGATGGGAGCAATGGACAACCGGGAGGAGGCGTACCTGGATTATGTGGTCATCGGAGCGAAGCTAGCGAGCAGGACAAGGTACGCTTACATATTTCTCACAGTCTCGAGTTTTAGAGATAGCGTCACCCTACAACATACAACAGACGACCAATCTCCGAGTTTAAGCTATCTCCGGGGGCGAACCTTATGTTCTTGGCGCATGGACTCGGATATCAACCACGTTCGCGGGATTTCACTCCAGGAAGAGAGCCTGTTATTAAAGTTCACCTATGATCCGATCCGTCGCCCCAGACGATGTACCGTACAAGTACGTGGCGGAAGTCTTACGCTTTCTCCACGAGCTTCGCGGGCGGCAAGTCAACTGTACAGCACACATCAGAATGCGGATTATTGAGCTCGTTCATTCTCGGAATGCTCTCCTAACCCTCTTGGGGTCGATGAATCGAGTGTCGTTTGCTGTATGATAATATAATGTAATGTCTAGTTCTTAAAGTTAACGCGCCAGTCGGATTGGCATGTAACGTAAAATGTTACCAACAAGGATCACTCTCAGCATATATTTGTGAGTTCAGGAATAGGCCTCAACGAGTATAATCAACTCCACAATGCTCCCTTACTCAAAACTCACAGGTTTTCTTTCATCCTATTCTTTCTAACTTGTTGCCCACCCCCGTGCCGCGCCACATCTCCTCAGAATCTATCTCCTTCCACTGGTCGTACTACAGGATGTATCTTTCCTTTACGCGCTCCTCAACCTCCCTTGGCATGCTCTCCAGGTCCATGCCATTGGCAATGGGGGTGTTGTCTGGGTACGCGCTGCTCTCGGGCAGCGGCAGCGGCAGCAACAGCACTCTGCGCTGGTAGTCAAAATAGTTCAGCCGGGGTTGGGTGGCGGGCATACGCGTCGATCATCGTCGCTGCGAAGCAAGCCCCACCCGTCAGTTGCAGCCCACTCATGCAGTTAGACGTGCCGCAGGGTGCGACCTGTGGCTGTGTGGTCCAGCATGCACGTCTGAGCCCGTAGTCTGTGCATGAGCGGCGCAGCGTGAGATCATGGTACGCCATGGAGAGATCCGCATGGTTTACGGGGGCGGCGTGCCATGATGGGCTTGGCGGGGGATGGACACTGCCCCAGTTGGCACGGTGCAGAAGCGCTCGTCGGTCATGGTGTAGTCGAGGGTAGGCACGAGATGTTGCACATCCGCTTTGAGCGGGAGGGAGCAGAAATGAGAGCGTGCCCGCAGCCAGAGGCAGCGATGTCGTGGAGCGGTCACCTTGTTGGAGGGGTTGAAGGATATGGATTGAGAGCTTGTGCTTCTGAGGGCGAGGAGTGGGAGTGGGAGTGGGAGTGGGACCACGGATCCATCGACAAGAGTCGCAAGTTTGCGCAGACCCATAGCGAATGTGGCTTGGGGAGAGCCGTATCTTCTAGTGACGGAGTCATGAGGCATGGTGAAACGGTACTGGACGTCAAGCTCGCAAGGCAGAGCCGTCATACCTTTCGAGGATGACCGTGGCGAAGGCGGTGTTGCAAGAACCACGCAACGACATGGAGATGTCCTTGATCGGAGGGCAGGAGTTGCCGAGTAGTAGAATCAGAATCGATGTATGTTTATGTTTATGCGGAAGAAATTGTGTCGCTGGATGCTTCACGTGACCGAGAACGGGTGTGGCACTGCCAATTCTAACCCCGCTACGCGTACGTGATTCTGATGTTGTCCTATCTGCTGAACTGGCTTAGACCTACAACACACTGCACCCGAACAACTCTTGGGCTATCTCCTGTGGCGATGCGATACTGATGGTCTTAATCCGAGGATATCAACTATCTTTTCTACGTTTAACTCCAAGCCCATCCGTCACACAGACGGTGTGCAAGTACGCGCAACAATCCCAACTTGACGTTCTCAACACACTTGGTCGGCAGTGAGTCGACTGCACATCAGAACAGAAAAGCGGATATTGCATGGGGTTGTAGTTCCTTTTCCACTGTGCTACGACCCTTTTCGAGTTGATAAACCGATTGTATCGTTTAGCCTACGGAAACAATATATTATATGTCTAGTTGCGCGAGTTGCTGTACCCTGTGACTGAAAATGCTGGGTGAATTGAACGGTGAAGTAATAAGAATCGCTCTCAGGGTTTGCTAGCAACATAACTGTCTGTGATTTCAAGGGACGACCTATTCTTCACTAATCAACTCCCGTACTCGTCAATAATTCCTTGGCCTCCTCCCACTCATCCTTTTACGCTCTTTGCCCACATCCACTGCCGCTGTACGCCACATCTTCTCGGCGCCTATCGTTCCACTGATCGGACTGCACGACTCGCCTCTCCCTCAACTTTTCTTCCTCCCTTGGCATGTTTGCCAGGTTCATGTCCCCAGCAACGAGCGTGTCATCCGAGACGCGAGGCTCTCGAGTGGCTCCACCACAACGCAGCGCCCGTCGTCGAAATAGTCTGCCAGGCTGCCATCCACGACGGCGTACGCATCGATCACCGTTGCCGCGATGACACCGTGTGAGCATGTTGCAATCCAACAAGACGCGTAGTCGCTTCCCACCACACAGCATGCGCTGTCCAGAATACCACAGAGTCCACGCGCAAGTGGCCAGACGTGTGATCGAGGTAAGCCGCGGAGGGACCTGTATGGTTCATGAGGGCGTGACGACGAGCACTGTGAGTAGGAAGGATGTCGCGCCGGTCAGCACGGCGCAGAAGTGCTCGTCGAGCATGGTGCTGTCGAGCGTAGGCACGAGATACTGTACGTCCGCCATGTGCGTCAGGGAGCGGAAAGACTCACGTGAACATGATATTGCGCCCGCGGCAGGAGCCGGCGATGTCGTTGTCGTGTCGAGGACACCTCGTTGGAGGGGTTACAGGATGCGGATTACTGGAATGAGAACCTTGTGCATCTGGGCGCAACGAGTTCGAGTGTGAGCGGGACTACAGATTGGCAACAAGGATATTCAGTTCGCGCGACCCCATCGTGACGGCAGCTTGGGGTAATCTCTATCTTCTAATGACGGAGACCTGGTGCGTGGTGAAGCGATGCTGAACTTCAAGCTCGCGAGGCAGCCTGAGGGTCGTCGTACCTTTCGAGGATGACCAGGACCGTGGAAAGAAATACGCGACGATGTGGCGATAAGGGCCACATTCTCCATCTTGTATGGAGGCGGTAGCACAGAGTGTGATGGGCTTTAAAGTGGGGGAATGACCCTGATCAAAAGGTAGGGGGCAGTTGTCAAGTGGTGGCAATCGGGTTTACTAAACGAAGAAATTTGTAAAAGTGCCGGCCCGAGCCTGTATTCAGGTCCCTCTGGCAATTCACCCATTGTTGCGAACGATCACGGCGTCTATTCTTCCTAGGACACCCACATGGGAAAGCGGCTTGCGCCTATGCCTGCCGTGTATTTGGTTTTTGGAGATGACAATTCACGGGGCAGTGTCCTTGCCCTTGCTCTAAACTGTTACCACTACAACCATCTATCCCGCCTTTATGTCCTCAGGGTCGACCGACTCCTCTTCTTCTGATCATATTTCTTCGACTCGTGACATGAGTACACCCTCTGAATCTTCCGTTTTACGGTCACTCTTGAAGGACGCCATTGAGAAGTACAAAACCCAGGTGGGGACAAGCCTCATCGAAAATCAGCACGCCACCCAACTCGGAACATGCGACGATGTCCAGTCCGTTGCTGCCGTTCTTGAAGAGCGAGTACAGGCATTCCGCGAGTTCCTGGGACGCGATCGTCACCCGAAGATGAAGCAATCGATCAGAAGTACTGTCCATGTCCTGCATACAATTTTCACCAGCCTAAGCGGAGCTGTTCAAATTGGACAGGGTATCGATTCAATAGTACGTCTGAATGCGCTCGTAGACACTGTATTTCTTATACCTGATCCTTATTCCATAGCCCTTCCCACCTGTGAAATTAATATTTTCTGCCATCGGTATCCTCCTCGCCGTATGTGTCTTCCTCAGTTCCTAAGCGTGCGTTCTTGTGACATCTAGTGTCCCAGACTGTGAAGGACGTCCATGCAAGCTATGATTCCCTCCTCCACTTGTTCGAGTCCATCGGCAACTTCGTCCAACGCCTCGATATCTATACCAAAATACCTCCTACCACGGTAATGACAGAGATCCTCGTGAAAATCATCGTCGAACTGCTGTCTACCCTTGCCCTTACTACCAAACAGATCAAGCAAGGTCCACTCAGTGAGCTCACCCCCCCTCCCCTTCCCCGAAAGGTCACAACTCAACGTGACACAGAGAAATTCGGAATGAAGCTGCTAGGAGAGAATGAGGTTGAGGCGGCGCTCCAGAGGCTTGATCGACTTACCCATGAGGAAGCTCGCGCGACCGCAGCGCAGACCCTCGAGGTTGTCTATCATCTTGTCCAGAATATGAGGTTAGTCATGAATGGTGAGTTAATCCCAATTAATCCGGCACTTACTCTAGGCCGAACGACTGTCACTTTTAGACAATAAGGCGTCAAATGACGGTGTGCGGAAGGTTCTAGGTATGCTTTATTGGGAGAAGAAGCGAATTATATATAACTTGGTGCTAGAAATTATGCAAGAAATGACGAGCCAAGGTAACAAGGAAAAGCGTCAGTTATTCCCTCATCCCGGTATTGCCGACCAGGAGCACTGAAACACGCTGACAGGTGACAAGATGCGGCGAGACATTCGACGTTGGCTCTCTCCACCAGATCCGTGGAAAAACCACAACATTGCGTGCGATGCTCACCATGATGGAACCGCAAGATGGTTCATCGAAAGCGATACTTTCGCAGAATGGAAATCGTCAGGTTCCCTTTTGTGGATCCGTGGGAAACGTCTGTGTCTCCCACATGTAATTTCACCGCGAGACTGATGACCTATTTTGTAGCGGGCGCAGGGAAGACCATCCTTTGGTACGTTACGTTCCCGGCATTTTTTGTTGCCGTAACTCATTTCATCATCGGCAAGTTCTACGATCATCAGTAACATCGAAGACTTGCGCAAGTCTGGCTTAGCTTCCCTGGCGTTTTTCTATTGTGATTTCAGAGACGACGAAAAGAAGGACCGGCGGAGCTTACTCTCCTCTCTTCTATTCCAACTTTGCCATCAGTCCGACTCGTACTGCAAGATTCTTTCCAATTTTTATTCCGAACATGGCGACGGCTCGCAAGATCCCAGTGACAGAGCACGCACACAGTGTCTTATGGACGTGTTCAGATGCCCTGGACAAGCCCCGATCTACGTTATTATAGATGCCCTGGACGAATGTCCAAAAGCATCTGGCACGCAGTCTTACCGTAAAAATGTCCTCAAGCTTGTTGAGGAGCTCGTTGGTCTACACCTTACAAATCTACGTATCTGTGTTACTAGCCGTCCAGAGGCCGACGTCGAGACTGTGCTTAATCATCTCACTCCCCGTTCGGTTTCCCTTCACGACGAGGGAGGACAACGCCAAGATATCATCGATTATGTCACGTCCGTCGTCAATACCGACCCAGAGATGAAAAGGTGGAAGACTGCGGACAAGGAACTGGTCATCGAGACGCTCTCAAAAAGGGCTAACGGGATGTAAGGCATTGGTACCTGGAAGGTTCACGACACTCATCCCCATTTGTTATGCAGGTTCAGATGGGTTTCCTGTCAGGTGGACTACCTCCGCCCTTGCCTCCCGGGACGTATCCGTCGTGCTCTGGACGAATTACCAGAAACGCTCGATGGAACTTACGAGCGCACCCTGGAAGATATCGATGAGGCAAACTGGGAGTATGCGCACCGTATCTTCCAATGTCTCACGGTAGCTTCCCGTCCACTTAAAGTCAAGGAGCTTGCAGAGATTCTCGCGTTCGATTTTAAGGAAGGAGAAATTCCCAAGCTGGTGATGGATTGGCGCTCGGAGGACCCAGATGAGGTTCTACTTTCTACATGCAGAAGTTTGATCGCTGTCGTCAATGGAGGTTATAATTACCGGGTCGTAGAATTTTCCCATTTTTCCGTGAAGGAGTTCTTAACTTCGGGCCGCCTCGCCAAGAGAAGACCCACAATTTCCCGTTACCACGTTCTCATGACACCTGCTCATACCGTTGTCGCGCAAGCCTGTCTCGGCGCTCTGCTACACCTCAATGAAAACATTAGTGAAGAAACCCTCAAGGACTTTCCCCTCGTTGAGTATGCTGCAGAGAAATGGGTGGACCATGCCCAATTTGACAGTGTATCGCCGAGCATGCAGGACGGCATTAAACTTCTCTTCGACCCAAACCAGCCGTACCTTACAGTGTGGCTCTGGATATTTGATCCAGAGGAGCCTGGGAACTGGAATCGCGCGAAACGCCCGTCACAGCCCCGTGGAACACCTTTACATTATGCGGCACGATACGGCATGTGTGACGTAGCAAGGTTCCTGGTGGTCGAATGCTCACAACGTGTAAATGCCCGAAGGCCTTCGGACAATCGGACTCCATTATTCTTGGCAGCCAAACTCGGACATCCCGAAGTTACAACGGCTTTACTTGATTACGGCGCAGATCAGAATGCCAGGGACAAGGATGGAATGACTCCGTTGCATGTGGCTTCGGAAGGTGGGCATCTAGAAGTCGTTCAGATACTTCTCAATCACGGTGCAGATGCGAGTGCCCGTAACGAGCACCACCAGACTCTGTTGCATTCCTTGTCGCAGGATGTGTACGTTGGTCAAAGTGCTCTCGATCTAGGCGTAGATGCTAATGCTGTGACAGCCGTGATAGGCCTACGTCGTCTGGAAAGCGAGAAGGGAACCGTGTGAAAGTTGCTGAGCTCCTTCTCGAATTGGGCGCAGATCCGAACGCACGAGACAATGACGAAAACACCCCATTGCATCTCGCATCCAAAGGTGGACACGTAAAACTTGCTAAGATCCTTCTCGATCGCGGGGTAGATGCGAATGCTCAGAACAACGATAACACCATCCCTTTGCATTTCGCTTCCCAAGGTGGACATCTAGAAATTGTTCGGATGCTTCTCGATCGTGGCGCAGATGTAAATGCCCGTAACAAAAATTACAAGACTCCATTACATCGGGTGCTGCAAGATCTATGGCGAGTTTCTTATGACGTACACGATCTACACGTAGATGCTAACACCAGGAAACGTAGGTTTCCATGGTCTGGAGGAGAGCATGTGAAAGTTGCTGAGCTCCTTCTCGAGTTGGGCGCAGATCCGAATGCACGAGACGATGACGACAACACTCCATTGCATCTCGCATCCAAAAACGGACACGTGAAGGTCGCTGAGATCCTTCTTGGTCGCGAGGTAGATGCGAATGCTCGGAACAACGATAACACCATCCCATTGCATTTCGCTTCCCAAGGTGGACATCTAGAAATTGTTCGAATGCTTCTCGATCGTGGTGCAGGTGTAAATTCCCGTAACACAAACTACAAGACTCCATTGCATTGGGTGTTGCAAGATGAATGGTAAATTTCTTATGACGTACACGATCTACACGTAGATGCTAACACCAGGAAACGTAGGTTTCCATCGTCTATAGGAGAGCATGTGAAAGTTGCTGAGCTCCTTCTCGAGTTGGGCGCAGATCCGAATGCACGGGACAACGACGACAACACTCCCTTGCATCTCGCATCCAAGAACGGACACGTTAAACTTGCTAAGATCCTTCTTGATCGCGGGGTAGATGCGAATGCTCAGAACAACGATAACACCATCCCATTGCATTTCGCCTCGAAAGGTGGATATCTAGAAATTGTTCGGATACTTCTCGATCATGGCGCGGATGTAAATGTCCGTAACATGAACTACAAGACTCCATTGCATTGGGTGTCGCACGATTTTTGGTAAGTTTCTTAGGATGCACTCCATCTCCATGTAGATGCTAATACCTGGAAACGTCTCGCAGGTCTCAATGGCACAGAGGAGACCATGCGAAAGTTGCTGAGCTCCTTCTCGAGTCGGGCGCAGATCCAAATGCACGGGACAACGACGACAACACTCCATTGCATCTCGCATCCGAAACCGGGCACATGAAGGTTGTTGAGATCCTTCTTGATCGCGGGGTAGATGCGAATGCTCGGAACAACGATAACACAATCCCATTGCATTTCTCCTCGAAAGGTGGACATCTAGAAATTGTTCGGATGCTTCTCAATCGCGGCGCAGATGTAAATTCCCGTAACACAAACTACAAGACTCCATTACATTGGGTATCCCAAGATCAATGGTAAATATCTCAGGACGTACACGATCTACAGGTAGATGCTAACACCAGGAAACGTAGGTTCCCATCGCCTAGAGAAGACCACGTGAAAGTTGCTGGATTCCTTCTCGACTTGGGCGCAGATCCGAATGCACGGGACAACGACGACAACACTCCCTTGCATCTCGCATCCAAGAACGGACACGTTAAACTTGCTAAGATCCTTCTTGATCGCGGGGTAGATGCGAATGCTCGGAACAAAGATAACGCAATCCCATTGCATTTCGCCTCGGAAGGTGGACATCTAGAAATTGTTCGGATGATTCTCGATCGTGGCGCAGATGTAAATGCCTGTAACACAAACTACAAGACTCCATTACATTGGGTATCCCAACATCGATGGTAAGTATCTTAGGACGTACACGATCTACACGTAGACGCTAACACCAAGAAACGTAGGTTCCCATCGTCTAGAGAAGACCACGTGAAAGTTGCTGAGCTCCTTCTCGAGTTGGGCGCAGATCCGAATGCACGGGACAACGACGACAACACTCCATTGCATCTCGCATCCGAAAACGGTCACGTGAAACTTGCTAAGATCCTTCTTGATCGCGGGGTAGATTCGAATGCTCAGAACAACGATAACACCATCCCATTGCATTTCGCTTCGGAAGGTGGACATCTAGAAATTGTTCGAATGCTTCTCGATCGGGGCGCAGATGTACATTCCCGTAACACAAACTACAAGACTCCATTGCATTGGGTGTCGCAAGATCGATGGTATCGAGGGAACCATGTGAAAGTCGCTGAGCTCCTTCTCCAGTGGGGCGCAGATCCGAGTGCACGAGACAACGACGAAACCACTCCATTACATCTCACATCCAAAAATGGACACGTGAAAGTTGCCGAGATCCTTCTTGATCGCGGAGTAGATGCCAATGCTCGGAACAACAATAACACAATCCCATTGCATTTCGCTTCCCAGGGTGGACATCTAGAAATCGCTAGGATGCTTCTTGATCGCGGCGCAGATGTAAATGCCCGTGACAAGAACTGCAAGACTCCATTGCATTGGGTGTCCCAAGATCAATGGCAATGGTAAGTTTCTTAGGAGCACTCGATCTACACGAAGGTTCTAATACCCAGAAACATCTCACAGGTTTAGAGGAGGCCATGTGAAAGTTGCTGAGCTCCTTCTCGAGTTGGGCGCAGATCCGAAGGCACGGGACAATATCGACAACACTCCCTTGCATCTCGCGTCCAAGAACGGACACATGAAGGCTGTTGAGATCCTTCTTGATCGCGGGGTAGATGCGAATGCTCGGAACTACGATAACACCATCCCATTGCATTTTGCTTCTGCAGGTGGACATCTAGAAATTGTTCGGATGCTTCTCAATCGCGGCGCAGATGTAAATGCCCGTGACAAGAACTGCAAGACTCCATTGCATTGTGTGTCGCAAGCTGAATGGTAAGTCTCTTAGGACGCACTCGATCTGCACATAGATACTAGGAAACGTCTCGCAGGACTCCTTGGTTTGGAGGAGACCATGTGAAAGTTGCTGAACTGCTTCTCGAGTTGGGCGCAGATCCGAATGCACGGGACGACGACGACAACAATCCATTACATCTCGCATCCAAAAACGGACACGTGAAGGTTGCTGAGATCCTTCTTGATCGTGGGGTAGATGCGAATGCTCGGAACAAGGATAACACCATCCCATTGCATTTCGCTTCCCAAGGTGGACATCCAAATCTTGTTCGGATGCTGCTTCTCGATCGCGGCGCAGATGTACATGCCCATAACAAGAACCGCAAGACTTCATTGCATTGGGTGTCGCAAGGTCGAGGGTATGTTTCTCAGGACGCACTTGATCTACACGTAGATGCTAATACCAAGAAACGTCATGCAGGCTTAGAGGCCATGTGAAAGTTGCTGAGCTCCTTCTCGAGTTGAATGCAGATCCGAATGCACAGGACAACGACGACAACACTCCCTTGCATCTCGCATCCAAATATGGACACGTGGCACTTGCTAAGATCCTTCTTGATCGCAGGGTAGATGCGAATGCTCGGAACAACAATTGCAACATCCCATTGCATTTCGCTTCCCAAGGTGGACACCTAGAAATTGTTCGAATGCTTCTCAATTGCGGCGCAAATGTAAATGTCCCTAACAAGAACTACAAGACTCCATTACATTGTGTGTTGTCGCAAGATCCATGGTGAGTTTCTCAGGACGCACTCAATCTACACGTAGATGCTACCACCAAGAAACGTCTCACAGGTTTAGAGAATTTGGAGGAGACCATGTAAAAGTTGCTGAGCTCCTTCTCGAGTTGAGCGCAGGTCAGAATACACGGCAGAACGACGATAACACTCCATTATATCTCGCATCCGAAAATGGACACATGAAAGTTGCTGAGACCCTTCTTGATTCCGGGGTAGATGGGAATGCTCGGAACAACCATAACACCATCCCATTACATTTCACTTTGAAAGATAGACATCTGGAAATTATTCGGATGCTTCTCGATCGCGGCGCAGATGTAAATGTCCGTAACAAAAATTACAAGACTCCATACGATTGGGTGCTATCGCAAGATCCCTGGTAAGTTTCTTAGGACGCACTCGATCTACACGTAGGTGCTGATACCAGGAAACATCTCGCAGGTTTAGAGGAGACCATGTGGAAGTTGCTGAGCTCCTTCTCGAGTTGAGTGCAGATCCGAATGCACGGGACACCGACAACAACACTCCATTACACCTCGCATCCCAAAACGGACACGTGAAGGTTGCTCAGGCTCTTCTTGATCGCGGGGTAGATGCGAATGCTCAGAACAACGATAACACCATCCCATTGCATTTCGCTTCGGCAGGTGGACATCTAGAAATTGTTCGGATGCTTCTCGATCGTGGCGCAGATTTAAATGCCCGTGACAAGAACTGCAAGACCCCATTGCATTGGATATCCCAAGATCGATGGTAAGTTTCTTAGGACACACACGATCTACACGTGGATACTAATACTAGCAAATGTCTTGCAGGTTTCCATGGTCTGGAGGAGACCATGTGAAAGTTGCTGAGCCCCTTCTCGAGTTGGGTGCAGATCCGAATGCACGGGACAACGACGACAACACTCCCTTGCATCTCGCATCCAAAAACGGACACGTGAAGGTTGCTCATACCCTTCTTGATCGCGGGGTAGATGCAAATTCTCGGAACAACGATAACACCATCCCATTGCATTTCGCTTCGGCAGGTGGACATCTAGAAATTGTTCGGATGCTTCTCGATCGCGGCGCAGATGTAAATGCCCGCGACAAGAACTGCAAGACTCCATTGCATTGGGTGTCGCACGATTTTTGGTAAGTTTCTTGGGACACTCGATCAACATGTAGACACTAATACTAGGAAACGTCTCGCAGGTTTCCATGGTCTGGAGGAGACCATGTGAAAGTAGCTGAGCTCCTGCTCGAGTTGAGCGCAGATCCGAATGCACGGGACAACGACGACAACACTCCATTGCATCTCGCATCCAAAAACGGACACGTGAAGGTTGCTAAGATCCTTCTTGATCGCGGGGTAGATGCGAATGCTCAGAACAACGATAACATCATCCCATTGCATTTCGCTTCCCAAGGTGGACATTTGGAAACTGTCTGGATACTTCTCGATCGTGGCGCAGATGTAAATGCCCGTGATAAGAACTGCAAGACCCCATTGCATTGGGTGTCCCAAGATCGATGGTAAGTTCCTTAGGACGCACTCGATCGACATGTGGATACTACTACTAGGAAACGTCTCACAGGTTTCCATGGTCTGGAGGAGACCATGTGAAAGTTGCTGAGTTCCTTCTCGAGCTGAACGCAGATCTGAATGCACGGGACAACGATGACAACACTCCCTTGCATCTCGCATCCAAACGCGGACACGTGAAACTTGCTGAGATCCTTCTGGATCACGGGGCAGATCCGAATACCCGGAACAACGATAACACAACTTCTTTGCATCTAGCATCAGAGGCAGGATATCTTAAAGTTGTTCGGTTCCTTCTCTGTTGCGGCGCTGATGTGAACGCCTGTGACAATGAGCACCATAAACCATTCCATGTAGCATGGCAAAGAGGACACCGTCGTGTCATACAAGCATTGTTGGAGCACCGAGAAATAGCGGAACCTGTACTAAGTGCTGCTGCCGTTTGGTGAGTTAAGTGCCTCTAATGAACAGACCATAAACAATCATTCCGCTAACGAACTACATACAAGCGACGCGCCGATTGAGCAACGAAGAATGACTCTATGACTGAAACACTTACACCCCCTCTAGTTCTGGGATGCAAGCATCCCATCAAAATACGGGAGCTAGAGTGGGAGGGGTCAGGAATAGGGCGTTGGGCAGCGAGGCGAGGATAGTGAAGCAGAGGGGCGCAGGTACGGCGCAGGGACAGGAGCAGTGACGCGTGACGCATCCCCAGAAATCTGAGTCTTCGCAAAGCAGAGCAGAGCACAATCTCTCACTCAACACCACTTTACTCACATTAGCGACACCCTTTCTCACAACGGGCACGACGCGACGTCGGCCACAATCAGGGGAGTTGTTATTTATGCGGTGGAACGGATAGGAAGGAACAATGCTCGCATGTGCTACGTAGGGTTCTGTAGCCAAGGTGCACATTAATGGAATTTACAAACAAACAGAACAGACCATTACTTCACACCCCGAGTATGAAGAGAGAGAGAATGCATGTGAAACGTATCGCTAATTTACTAGAAGCAGATCGTAGTACAGCTTCGTTCTCACTGTTACAGGAGTTTACAGGACTAGTAAAGTACATCGTATTACGAATGCCTTGTGGACTGCCGGAGTACATTGGCGAGAGGAGAAGAGGGGAAGAGGGAATGTATTGGCCTGATGTACTTGTCGTGATTAGGGAAGGTTAGTTGCTGTGATGTCCTGAAAGCGAAAATAACACACCATGAGCTATATAGTTGGAGAAGCAACGGAAAAACATGCGACAGTTTCCTGGTGTTTGGTGGCTTCCATATCCCCCGAAGCGCGGAAAAAGGATCAGGGTGGATCGTCCCTCGCTAAGTCATGAAAGTGCGTTTCCCCGGCCCAGTGGGATTTGTAGGTGTCACAGTCGTCTGTGTGTAGAGAGGAAGAGAAATGAGAAGACTACTAAGGAGGCCTAAGCATACGTAGGATCGGTGTATGCTTAACCTCGTTGTACCAGACGAACCATCAAAACAAGCTTGGAACACCCACTGAGATGTAGGCACAAGGCGCTTAAGTTCAGAAAGAGAAAAAGAAGTGGACGCTGATGCTCAGATTCCTCTGTGCCTGAACTGAATATTCCCTGTGTCTATGTAGACCAGATGTGGAGCATTGAGACAGCACGATCATGTCGTATAAAGGCTTATGTTTTGACCTACGAAAGCACGAGACCGTGACAACTTGAGTCTTGAGTGATTTAATTTGCCCCGGCTCGCACCCCATCCCCATCAAAGCCTCCCATCCCTCATAGCACACCTGCTCCCTGATTCGAAGCATGGTTAACCTGTGTCCTTCAAAACATATGACTACAGACTTGCAAAGTAGGCGAGATCAGGGCGGCAAAAAGCCGACGACTACAGGACAGAGCGCATCTGGCTACTCGGTCCGGCCGGTAGTGTTGCCGCGGTCCAATGCAAGCCGGTCCAAGTTGTTAACTTGGTTTCAACTTGCACCGTCAAGTTGACACCGGTGTGACTTGCAAGTTCGGGGCTCACGGACCGTTCTCACTGCCAATGAAAATAATCTACTACTTTACAGCCTTCTCACGGTGACTGGTAACATTCCCATTGGATAAAATCGCGCGGACTCGGGTAAGAATTTCTTATGTGGTCAGATAAGGGTTATCCCACTTTTTCCCAAAAAGACCGAATGCCGAATCTGGGATGACCACGTGACCCGATCGTTCCTTTCCTTATAAGTGTCGTTCTGACAATCCAAGCGTATGGGAAAATATTTGTAATTAACTTGCAAGTCACACCGGTGCTAACTTGGTGGTGCAAGCTGGTAAGTAGTAACAAGTTGCACTACCTCCAAGCGGTGTACAAGTCACACTGGTGTTAACTCGGACTGGCAGCAACACTACTCTGGTTTTGGCTGCCGATTATTGACCGACGTTTCAGATTATTTTCCTCCTCTTCCTCCGACGCCTCTTCCTCGTAGTTGGCCCACAGAATACGTTTTACTTTTTTGTGTGCAGGAACAAGCTGTGCAGAGCCATTTATTTCTCCGCCAGCATCCAGCATCCCACTCGCCCTTCTCAGGTGGCCGACCGTTAGCGTGCTGCCTAGCATGGCCAGTTTTCCATGCCTTTTCAGGTGTGTATGCACTGACCCATGACCATCCTCCTCTCACGAATTCTCCCCGCTGCGGAAGCTTTTTTCCCGTTATGCCCACTTTCCTCCCCAAATTGCCGTTCGTCGTCCCTCCCCGAATCTGCCGTACATCTGCCCTGTATGCAGCGCTCGCTCACATTTTTCCCGGGCTGTCCTGCGCTCACTCATACCATGGGCATGCGTTACAGCAGTATGGAAACCTCATGTGCCCATTTTCGTTCTACTGACACTACGTGTATATGCTATCGCGTTACACTCCCAGGCCGCACAGCTACAACTATCAGTCGGTTGTAAGTTAATGTGCCAATATATGGTGCCATTAGACATCGGAAGGAACTATCATACAAGCAGAGCCTCCTCTTCACAAGTCGACTCGAGTCTGTACCCCGCTCCTCCGTTGCCGCTAGGCCTTAGCTAATACATGTCCGTTGTCCTCTCCTTATCTATCGGCTCCCTCCTTGGGAAATGAAGTACCAGTCATCTTCCCTGGTGTCGCATCAAGGTCATGAATCTGGAACCGTGGCTTGATTGCCTTATTGACGACAAGGCTGCTGGGTGTTACTGGTCAGCGACTACGGACTTATGGTGGGAGCAATAAGCAACCTGGAGGAGACGTACCTGGACTAGGTAGTCATTGGAGCGAAGCAGACTAGTAGGACAAGGTACGCTTGCATGTTCCCCACAGGGCCCCGATTCCCCTGCCTGAATCGGCTCCACCCTACAACACATGGCATCCGACCAACTTCTGAGTGTAAGCTATCTCCCGTGACAATCCTGCTGTTCCCGGTGCAAGGACTTCAACCACGATTGCCCCGTTTCACTCTGGGAAGAATATGCTGTTAAAGTTTGCCTACAATCCGATCCGTTGCCCAGACGATGTGCAAGTACGCGCCAAAGTCCTACACTTTCTCCACGAGCTTAGAGGACAGCGAGTTAACTGCGCCAATCAGAACGCGGATAATACAATAGGCATTTGTGCGGGGTTAGGCCCATTCATTTTCAAAACGCTCTCGTAAGCGTGAGCTGTGGCCTCGCTTAGAGTGGGTGAATGGATTGGCCGTTTGCCCTATGATAAGAAAAGAAGATAATATATTGTCTAGTTCTACCAGTTAACACACTAGTCGGGCTGGAACTGTTCGTATTGTCACTTTAAGTTTTCAGCTTTATGCAAATTGTTGTGTGCTACATGAATATAGCTCAGAAATCAACCCCATGATGCGCCCGTACTCCATCAAAAACTCACAGGTTCCCTTCCATCTCATTCTTTCGCACTTGTTACCCACATCCGCCCAACGCCGCATCTCCTCAACATCTATCTCCTATTGGTCGTACTACAGGATGTGTCTTTCCTTCACGCGCTCCTCAACTTCCCTTGGCACCCTCTCCAGATCCACATCGTTGGCAATGAGGGATCGTCTGAGTATGTGCTGTTCTCGAGCGGCAGCAGCAGCAGCACTCTGCGTCGGTGGTCAAAATAGTTCAGCCGCAGTTGGATGGCGGGCATACGCGTCGATCATCGTCGCTGCGAAGCAAGCAGTCCCAGCCCACTCAGGCGGTTAGACGCGCCGCAATGTGCGACTTGTGGCTGTGTGGTCTAGTGTGCACGCCCGGGCCCGTAGTCCGTGCATGAGCGGCGCAGCGTAAGAGCATAGTACGCCATGGAGGGATCTGCATGGTTTACGAGGGCATCATGACGGGCTCAGCACGCGAACGATGCTGCCCCGTCGGCACGGTGCGGAAGCGCTCGTCAGGCACGGGATAAGTTGAGGGTAGGCGCGAGATGTTGTACATCCACCTTGAGGAGCGGGGAGCAGAAAGGGTCGAGTGAGCACGATAGTGTGCCCGCAGCCGAAGGCGGAGATGTCATTGTCGTGGAACGGTCACCTTGTTGGAGGGGTTGAAGGGTGCGGATTGCTGAGATAAGAACTTTGTGCTCCTGAGTGCGAGGAGTGCGAGTGTGAGTGGGACCACACATCCGTAGACAAGGGTTGCCAGTTCGCGCAGACCCATTGAAAATGTGGCTTGGAGAGAGCCCTATCTTCTGGTGATGGAGACATAATGCATGGTGAAGCGGTACTGGACGTCAAGCTCGCAAGGCAGAACCGTCGTACCTTTCGAGGATAACCGTGACCAGGGCGGTGTGGAAAGAACCACGCAACGACATGGAGATAAGGGCAACATTCTCCGCCTCGTACAGATGTTGTGGGTGTTATTGGTGTTAAAGCGCGAAGACGTGTCACTGGATGATTCACGTGACCGGGAAGGGTGTGGCACCGTAACCTACCCCCGACGATGACGACGACGACCGTTATGACGCGGGGCTATCTCCTTCCAACCTTCGTTGACTCAGAGGATACTACGTCACCCCAGCGAATTGGATTGACGCGTGTGTTGGGGTCAAGCAGTTCGGAAAACAGTCCGATTGATGAGCACGTAACTACCCCAACGACCCCGGGCCGCGGCCTGAGCTCCCGACTCCGGCTTTCCTCCGTCTTGCACCAGGCCAAAGCTTTGACTAGCTCGGCCTGGCCTGGCTCATGGCCTGAGGCATGCCGGGTGCTGTTACTGTTCTTCACAGCCAAAAGAGTCTCTTGGTTGTCAAGAACGGTAACAGCACCGGCGTGACCATCGGTCGCGCTACCGGCATGATCATGTCTTTCGTCCACGAATACTTCGAGGACGGTGCTCACTGGCACGAGATGTCCATGGAGCTGGCCATCTACCCCTACGGTAACAAGGATGGCACCTTCTCCGCCCCGGGTGATTCCGGCTCCACCATCGCTGACGGCAAGGGACGTACTGTATCGTCGGCCTCTTCACCGGCTGTGCCGGCTAGACAGATTCCACCAAAGTCACGTACGCGACGCCCTTCTACTGGCTCTTTGACGAGAACGACATCGGGGACGCGAGGCGGCCAGAGGCGGAAACATCTCGTTCTTGCTTCTGCTTATGCAACTTCTTCTCCTTCCGTCACGCTCCCTTATGACGGGTGCTTGACTGGTGGGTTGTTGTTTAGGTTCGTCTCTTTCTTTCCCTCTCATCTTTTTCTATAACTGATAACCTTGACGTCTAGGCCTTGGAATGGTGGACCCATTCAAGTTGTTCAGGTTCGTCTCGTTTCTTTCCTTTCCTTTTTTCGTATAACTAACGGCCCTTCGTCTAGTTTACCAGAATCACCACCTTTGTGGACGTGGACCAGACTGATGTTTTTTATCCTGTCCTGGCTGGCTGTTATTGATCGTCACTTCTGAACGCAGATCCACGGGCGGTCTCTCCTTCGTCATTGGCGCACGAAAGACATTTTACTTCTCCGCACGCAGGAACAGGCTGCACGGGACCCCTGCAGTACTTCCTCGGGTACATCGTCTTCGTCTTTCTCAAGTGACCAGCCATCTGCATGTTGGTTGAGATGCGATGCTTCCTCAATCTTTTAGTGTGCGTACGCTCATTACCGATCGCCATCCTCCCCTTATCGATCCTCCCTGCTCCAGAGACCCTTTCCCCGTCGTCCTCACCTTCTTGTCGTTCGTGGGGCCGCCCCCGAGTCTGCCGTACATCCTCCCTATACGCTGGGATCCCTCACTTTGTACCCCGTCCATCTCGCCCTCACTCACATGTTGTCATGCGCCCCAGTTTGTCAACTGTTTAGCATGTCCACGTGCCTCTGTAGTATGAGTGACACTTACCTACCTATGCCGATCCTTTACCTTGCCAGACCAAACAGCTGAATTTCTAAGTCAATATCCTAATACATGATGCCATCCAACATTGGAAGAGACTACCCTACACATCGAACTCTTTTCATCCTTCTTTTGGCCCCCAATTCCCTCGTTGATAGTAGCTGCAGCCATCCTCTCCGCTGCTGTGTTAAGTTGGGAATGTGGAACCCTGACTTGGCTGCTTCGTCCGCGGTAAAGCCACTGCGTGTTGCAGCTCAGTGATCCCGACTCGTGATATGAACGATGGGTATGTGGAGGGAGACGTACATGGAACACTTGGTCACAGTAAACCCGGCGAGTGACCAGGTACGAGCTTATGGATCTCAGTGCGTCCCAAGTCTTCTGAACTGGCTTAAACCTACAGGCTACAGCACATAGTGTCCGAAGGATTCCTGAGTTCAGGTTATAGTTCCCGTGGCGATCCCGCAACCACATTCGCGGGTTTTCATACTAGGAAGTGCCAACTTTCGAGTTCGCCTTTAAACCCATCTGTGCAAGTACCCACCTGTTTTGTACGTATTCTCCACGAGATGCGCGGGCAGCGAGCCAATTGTCCTCATTGGGAACGGAAAACACGGATAATAAGGCTTCAAAGATCTGGTAATCAAAACCCAAAACATTCTCGTGCTGTAACGCTGTGGCGCCATGTGATTTGAAATGCTGGATCATCTGAGTGGTAGGATGATGAGGACCGCTCTCAGCGCTCGTCAGTAACATGGCTCTCCATGTACAAGATGGCTTCATGATGTATATTCTTTTGATAATTCACTTACGATGCTCCCGCCCTCGTCAGAAACTTCTAGTCTTCCTCTCACCTATTCTTACGAGCTCCTGCCCACCCCACGCCGCACCCCTTCAGCACCCATCGGATTATATCGCATACGGCGTCTTTCCTTCGCACGCTCCTCAACGTTGGCGCATCCTCCAAACCCACCTCGTCAGCAACGAAGGCGTCGACTGGGCGCACACTTCTTGCGGGCGGCACCACTGAGACGTCGGGCCTGTAGTCAAAACAGTCAGCGAGGATCACATCCGCGACGGTCGTCTGTCGCCACGAATACGCAGAGCACGGCGGTCGCGGCCCACCCCAAACGCGTCGACGCACCGCGATGCGCGGCCTATGCTACCCAGCACGCGCCCGGGGCGGTTCGTGCGTCGGTGGCCCGACATGAAATCATAGCTGCAGAGGCGTCCGCGTAGTGACCGAGGATGGCCACGGCGATGTCAGTGCCCAGGAAGGACGTCGCGACGACAGGCGCGGTACGGGTGCTCGTCGAGGGTGGTGGGCACAAGCACACGCGTAAGATGCTATTCTCCCACTTTGAGACGCGTCGGCAAGCAGAAAAATAGAGACTGGGAGGACATTGTGCCCACTGCTGGGGGCTGTAGGACATCAGGCGCGGACACAGGTTAGTGAGGTTACAGTACTTGTCGAGAGATGGGGGGCAAATCGACCACTTGCAAGGCCGTTTGGCGCCCTATGCGACGGCCAATTGGCGCTCAAATCGGCATCACGTTGACCTGGTTTGGCGCCGTCCTCAGACTTCTTGAGGTGATCCACTTCTTTGGTGGTGTTCTCTTCGTTCTCAGAAACGTGCGCACCTTCTTTCCTGGCTTCCAGTTCCAGCTGCTTCTTCGGTGCGCCGATCCTCTTCCAAAGAAGGAGCTTCATTTTTTCTCGCGCAGGAAGATAGTCGCATTCTCCTAGTCTAGTCTTCTCCGAACGGCCAACTATTGGCGTGTTGGTTAGGATGGCTCAAACGTTTCGGGTCCATACACACCGGTACATTCGTCGCCGTCCTCCTGCTTCCAATTTTCTCCACTCCAGAAACTTGTTCCCTATCATCATTTTCCTCCGCCAATCGCCTATCATCGACCCGTTCCGGAACATCCTATAAATCTTCCCCGTATTCCACTCTCCCTCACGCTTTCCCCAGGACATCTTGCACTTGCTTATACCGCAACTGCATGTTCCTGTTCGTGGGCTGTCCAGGCTCGCACCCCCCTCGCCAGATGGCCAACACCGCGCCTATATGATGGCGCTTTGCCGTGCCCGATTTCCCAGCTGCAACTGTAGGTTAGTTCTAAGTTGGTGTGTCAACCTATGCCATCGAACATCGGAGGTGACTATCATAAATGCAGAACTTCCTCATCCCAAGTCGACTCTAACTTGAACGCTATCCTCCACAGGGCCCTATTACGCCTTTCCCAACACATCATTGTCCTTATCTCGGACCCCGGCTCCCTCATTGGTCATTGACACAGTAGCCATCTTCTCTGGCGCCGCGCCAACGTTCTGATTGTGGAGCCCTCCTAGACCGCCTCGCTAATGACAAGACTCTGAGTCGGCGTGCCGAACTCATGAAAGGAGAGGTGCATATACGGGATGAGATATACACGGAATATGTGTTCATCAGAGCGAAGGCGACGAGCGGGACCAGGTACGCGTACATGATTCTCGCGTTGTCCCAAGTCCTCTGAGCTGGCTTAAATACAGTACTCACACAACATCCGAACAACTCGTGAGCATGGCCTATCTCCCATGGTGATCTTGGTGATTTCGATCCGAGGATATCGACCACCTTTTCTGGATTTTACTCCAGGCCCGTCCGTCACGCAGTGTGTGTCAGGCAGAATGCGGCGGTGGTGCCGTTTGAGAGCAGCATGTTCTCGGATAACGACTTGTTGCTGACGGCGTGGATCTGGAGGGAAAGGCTACGCAGGTAGAGGCGGGCGAAAAGGAAAGCCGCCTCGTGCAGTACGGTCAGTGGAAGAAGATAGATGCCCAGGCGATGTGTGGGGCGGACATGGGCAAGGGACGTGTAAGAATTGGTGAGAGGGTGCATGCGGGTATTTGACGAGTACCGTAGAGTTGATGATTGATATGCTATAAAATACGCAATCAAGCTTTGTTTTTCTGAGGTTACGGACATCCAGGTTACTGAGGAATTCTAAGGGCCGATTCCCATAATCATCACATGATTCAGAGAACCCGGCATTCTACACCACGCTGGTCCACCACCTAATACAACTACACGAAATAAATTTATGCATATTCCAAGGCCAAAATCTATTTCTTTCGTCTACGAGGGGTCACACTATACAGTTATGGGTCTATTCTTGAAAATGAACACGTCCAACCCCACGCGAAACGTTTATCATCATCTTTTCTACTCTGATACCCAGCCTGGCAGTCGACTCGTTGCTCCCGAAGCTTGACGAATTGTGGACGAGCCTGGCGTGTGTTTTCCGATCATCTGGGCGACGACGGGTGAGCTTGTATCCGAGCTTGATGGCTGTCTACGGTGCGAAACCCCACGAAGATTGATATCCTTGCGCTAGGAACATTAGGGGATTACAGGGTTGCGTTTTCGCGCCGATTTCGGCTTTGATTTCACGTTTGATTTCATCTGACCTTTTTCCTGAAATCAGTCGAAATCAGACGTGGGTCTGACAACCCCCTAATAAAATTTGATTTCACCTTGATTTCGTTGCCTTGGAGGTTTCCGGAGACTGAAATTCTGTAAGTCAAGCGAGTGGTCAAGCGAATCGGAGTGGTATGCGGCCTGGGCCGCGTCGAACTCCTGGCTACAGTCTTCAAACTCAGCTGTCATGCCGGGATTGCCGTTCGAAACCACGTTCAAACGCAGTTGTCCAGAGTTCAACAGC
The DNA here is from genome assembly GCA_003313725.1 of Russula sp. MG48. Classification (NCBI taxonomy): domain Eukaryota; kingdom Fungi; phylum Basidiomycota; class Agaricomycetes; order Russulales; family Russulaceae; genus Russula; species Russula sp. MG48. Next base: position 2,281 of record QLOS01000210.1, on the reverse strand, counting down.
AGACAAAAACAAGTTTTTCTACTCAGACGAAATCAAACGTGAAATCAAAGCCGAAATCGGCGTGAAAACGCAACCCTGTAAACCCCTATTAGGATCGCCATATGAGATAACCCGAGCTCAGATGCTTCGATGCAATGCATTGTACGTCTAAGTCAATCCAGAACTCCTGAGACACTGAGAATCATGTACTCGTAACTGGTATCGCCCACCAGCTTTGCCAGGATGACTAAATAGTCCGTAGACGTCTCCTCCCGCATGAGCATTGCCCCTATCCGGACGCGGTGACGGAGAATATGACTGCCGCATCATTTCCAAAGCCAAGAGAAGGACAAGGAACACGTGTTCAAGTTGGCGAAGGCATGGTGCCATCTCCGAGGAAGCGTGGCATAAAGATTAAAGTCAACTAACTTGCAACGAACCGACAAATGCAGCTGTCCAGTCAGGGCAAAGTGGCAGCATATAGGCGGAGTGTCAGTCATACTACAGACGTAGGCGAGAGTCTACAAACTGGAGTGTGTGGCGGTGATGTGGCCTGGGTACAATGCGGGGGAGCGCGGCGTACAGGCCGGATGTGTGTGGATCGGCCCAGGAACGGCAATTGGCGGAAGAAAGCGAGGATGACGAGGAAAGGCTCTGTGGAGTGAGGAAATTTGGTGACAACGATGGCATACACGGGTACGCACCCGAAAAGATTGCGAAAACCTCACATCCCGACCAACACGCCGATGGCTAGCCATTTGAGAATGAAGGAAGGACTCTAGGGCGGTCCCGCACGGCAGCTTATTTATGCACGCGAAAAGTAAAATGTCTTTTGCGAGCCGACGATAGGGAAGAGGCAGCCTAGGAGTAGGATATAGGCGTAGAAGGGGTTGTCAGTAGCAGCCAAGAAGTTGCGCACATCTCTGGGTGTGAGGAGGGCGTCAAAGAAGAGCATGACACAAAGCGAAGCGGCGCTCAGTGTCAAACTCTCGGACTCGGACTCCGGAAGAGGTATAACATACTATAGAGAGGGCTCACCCCCTCGCCCACCCCCACCTTACTGTCAACCCCAATATGCCTTTTCAGAGGAAACGAAACTACAAGATTGATTCTCACTAGTGGGAAAAAAGCGCTCAATCGTACTCTCGGTAGTTCGGCCATACAATGTAACGGACTCCGATCAAAAGATCCCAACATTTCTATCTCTTTCTACACAGAAGCCTTCATGAATCGTGCCTTCCAGACGCCATCTCAAACCTTCACAGATCATCGAGATGCTTATCAAAAGCGAGCGACCCGTTCGCTCTTTATTGCCTAACAAACATTAGTCGCAGTGATCGCTAATCCCCTCCCAACAGAACAGAGTAAATCTCAGCGACATTAAGATCCATTTGACCACTCTGGGGGCAATGGCGGCGGCCCTCAGGCCACGGACTCGGAGAAATAAGGCCGTTTCGACCGTGAAGGTGTGTGGCTCCTTCACTCCCTATCCGCCAACAACCGACCCCTGACCTACCTTGCCAGGCCTGCTCGAGCTTACCTATTCCATTACCACCGCGGCACAGAGTCGCTCGCCGCAATGCCTTACCATACTGGGAATTCTGATATCGCCCCATAATTGTCTGCTTTACTATCAATGTCCAAACCCATTCGGTAGACGCTCTTAGTCCGCGCCAAGTTTGAGATACGCACAACCTTCCTTATTGCCAGTGTGTGCTCCTTGGGCCGCACCAATGCCGCTACAGTATCTATTGTATGGTTAAGTCGAAGGGGGCCATCTCTTATGAGAACCAACAAATCCTCGTTAGAAGATTGTGCATGTTTCTGTCATCCCGACACCGAAATTCGAAATGCCGGACGTCCTGGTACCAGCCATCTGCACTGATCCACACAATCCTTGCTAGACAAATCAAGGAATATCTTCCTAATCGAAGTAGACCCTTCGAAAAGAACCCATCTGCTAGTGTATCGAGGCAAAAAAAGGGGTGTAACAGTCATTGTGGTTAATTCGTCAGTGGACCGAGAAGCCAGCACAACGTTTTACTTCGTCTGCTCTTCTCGAAGTCCTTTCTTACATTATGTGGGCATTCATCTAAGTAACAGCAGGGTGCCGGTGATGAAGGTGAGAAAACTAGAACGCGCAACCTACTGCACAGAATCGAATAAGTTAAGTTACATCGGGCCTGTATCCCCTCAAGACATTGTGTAAAAGTGCCACCAATGGATGGCTGCGAGCCTTACCAGTCACTGAATATAAGCATCCTGACAGGCTTCCGATTGGGTAGAGAGTTTATTGTGACCA
>QLOS01000209.1:0-20810 GCA_003313725.1 Russula sp. MG48 | reverse complement strand
TGCCCCTGCCCCTCATTGCGTGCACTATACCTACAACTTCACATTCCGTATCTCAGTTCGTCCCTACCCCCTCGCGCCCGTGCAAGTCGCCGCGCACTATGCCTCCTTCGTACCTCCCCTCGTGCTACGGACCTCGTTACAGACGTCAGACTTGTCTTCGCTTCGCGTACACCCCAGGCCCCTCTTGTTCCCACCTGTCCTTTCACTCCTTGCTTACAGAAAAATAGATTACCAACAATGTATCTAGACACACGTTCTTTGCTATAAAAACCCCAGAGAGGCCTCTTCAGAGGCAGACACCCTCTCACGGACATTCTCGCTCTTTCACTTCCTGTGCGAACTTCTAAGCTCTTGAGAACTTCTCGAGTGGACCCTCCTCGCAAACCGCGCCACCATGCCGTCCGCATTGGAAGCCGTCACGCCTGGAGGCTTCGACTTGTCCTTTTGGCGACCCCTCTTGCTCGCTCTCGGTCACCCTAGCTCGGCGAGCTCTCCTCGACGCCCTGTTCCGCTTCTACTCCCTCAAAATCTTCGAACTCACTCGTGCGTCTTCGTGCGCGTTTCACCACCTGAATCCAGGAACAATCTTGGCAATTTTTGTGCTAGCCCAAATGGTCACCGCCACGCTAGTGTCGCCCGGCTAGGCTACTGTATCGTTATTGTCGTTGTCATGTTTTGCTTGGGGGGTCGCGAGTGTCAAGCGCCTTCATCTCTGAGGGGACCTTCGCTGCTCTCCCAGGATCCACGCCCGAAGATACATCCATGCTACATCATGACGTCGTCATCCCACGGATGGCCCAATCTTCGAGCAGTTACTGCTCTTGCCGAGTTTGTCACTGTGTGTAAGACAAGGGTATGTGCGGTCCCCGAGTAAGGAACACAGCCAAGTCCGTCCAGGGGATGGCACGCTCGAAGGTGGTGAGACCCTCCGGGTGGCGAAGGATTGTCTGAAGGAATGTCAAGAGGATTGAAACGTATGGATTCGGGATGTCACATGTGGACCTGGGGGTGTGCGCCAGCATTGTGGAAGTGAGTTCCTGAGCCATCTTAAATGCAGGAAGGAATTCCATGGAGGTCGGCAGCATCAGAAAGTACAGGGGACACCTGGGCATTGAGAGCCTCCACGTCACTGCTCTGCTGAGCCTTGGCTTTGGTCAGATTGGACCATTGGACTGGTGTAACCAGAAAACCATGTCCTCGGGATACAAACTGTGAGCAAGTGCATTGTCTGCATGCTAGTAATTGTCAACCTGGATATATACGGTAGAGAGTAAGACCAACAAGCAAAAGCAAGCATTGCCATAAGTGGACTGTGACCAGGCCAGATGCCAGTAATACAGATTCGTATGGAGCCGCAACTTGAACAGTCCATGTCTATTAATGTTAATCTACTGTATTAAAATGCGAGTGTATGTGAGTGGTGGTCTGCGTACTTATTAACGTAATATGTATCAAAAGCGTCCAATATTTTAGAACGGTGGATTCCTCGAGCTGGCAAGGGGTTATTACCAAAAACTGGGAGGTGTGCAAGGTGCACAATGGTTTCGAGGTGCACAATTTGTGCATCCTGGTTCCCATCTGCATCAATATCTGGTTTAACAACCCACAAGCCTGTATCTTCATCAGGCTGATCTCCCACTGCTGAGAACCACTTGACAAGGGCACAAGGGTATGCCTTTCCTGACCATCTGAATGAGAATAGGAGCTGGATCCTCACAATGCTGAGTGCGCGGAATCCAAGGGCTTCAGGATCAACCATGAGATAAACACAATTGTAGCATGGGCCATCACTTCGCCATGACGGTGTAGCATGAATCACCTCACGGTGCATCCCTCCAACACCTGATGGATCACTTGGAGCCCAAAAATAGGCTGTGGCAGAATGAAATACCCTGACTCTTGTATCAGTGATTATAGGCAATGTGTGAAGGGGAGTTTCGAATTGATTCAGTGAGTGGGGATTCAGGGCGTCATAGAGAAACCGTTGGCAGAGTTCAGAAAGCCTCAAGCAGCCAATTTTCTGCCCAATGGCATTGAGGGTATGTGGGTATGTTTGAACTGTATGTCTAAACATCACTACACATGCCAAGTATCATAGGGGTAGCACACACTTACCTGGTTCCTTGGCCATCACAACGTAGTTCTCTACTTTCAGACCTGATACTTCTTCACCATCCTCAGCAGCGTCGTTGTCTGATTCCGATGTGCAGTGGACACCACGGCTATTACCATCCGAGTCTGCCAGTGGGATAGAAACAGCATTTGCACTAACACCTTGATGGGCAGTGCTAGCATTGTGAGCTGAATCGGGTAGCATACTGTGGCTCACAAAGTCACTACAGGCAGCAGCAAGTTTGCTGAGATGCTGATTAGTCTTCAGTACCTGCTTTACAGCTTCAAACTGATTTGACTGACGCCATGGCTTCTTGACAGCAGTAATGTGCTTTGATTCAGTAATTGATGAACACAAGCCATTTGGTGCTCCAAAAGAATGGATGAAAGAGATATAATGGTCCAGTACATGCTGTCGTGGCAGACAGAAATCATTGTGAACGCCAACATCCTTGAAGACTGAGCGCAACTGACGGAAGCACTCTAGGGCTAGGGCAATCTCATTGAGTGAATTGTCATCAATGACTTCGTGGCGGATGATATATGATGCCTCCAAAAATGCAGCCAATGTCTTGGTCATGTTTTGTGGCAGGTACCCGGTGATGGCAGGTAAATAAACCTGTGGTCTGTATTAAAAAGACTCAGGGGTATTTGACAGGTATGACACACTACCTTCATTAGTCCCTTTGAATCATTGCCCGTCCATTGAGTGAAGCGGCAGCCCTGAGGGAAGCACCGCAGCCCTGGAAATTGTGGTGCTGCATTGATTCTGTGCAATGCAGTGTTAGTACTCAGTGATTAGGTAAAAAAAGATGAACCTGCCGCAAGTCAATGTCATTGAGGATCTTGTTGGCACGGACCTCTCCATGTTCAAGAAGAAGATATTCCCCAATCCATGTCACCAGATGGTCTTTCCAGCAACCCTTGATGATTTGATGGAGAATGTCAGGTGACAACATTTTGTGAATGTCAGCATGGGGGAAGTCATTTGTAAATGGCTGTCAAGCTGTTATCAGTGAGCACCTTTGAAAATGATGGAGACTTACAATTACGTCATAAATGATTCCATAATTCCTCCAAAGCGTAGCTGGTGGGAGCGCTTGAAGTGCTTGTTCAGTGTGCTCCCATGAACGTGGAAACTTGAGGGGCCCATCCAGTTCCTGAGATGGTGTGGTGCAGCTGTACCAGAAGTCCTTGTTAGTGTGATTGACAATGATTCAAACAATATAACATACATGGCACACCAACCCTGGACAACACAGGCAAGTAGCATTTGCTCAGGATAGTCTGCAATGTAGGGCCCAAATCCATATATAATACGGCAATAGTGGCCATCTGTGCAGAGAGTGACCTCAGGTGTTGTCATCACAGGCCTCATGCACTGAAATATAGCTGATAATGATGAGTGCATAAGTTGGCGGCGGAACCTGCGAAATGATGCATTCTTGTCGTCTTGTCTGCCAGCTGGAAGTGTATTATTCATAGGGTGTTGCAAGTACACAAAAATGAAATAAATACCTTTAGGTATCGCAAAAAAACCAACTAGAACAACCCCATCCCCATGTGCATGCTGAGCTGCATTGTTGAGGTTCCCAAGCGACATGTATAATGGGTGGTATTCTTGGTGACCAGTTGCAACAGACACTGTGGTCTTGTCACTACCTAGCACCAGAGGAACATATGTACAACCGTGATTGCCAGGGTTCTTGGCAATCCAATCCTATTGCAATTCAAAATGAGTTTGGTGGTGCTACGCGAGTGTTGTTTGACTTACCGACTGCTCAAATGCATAGTCACCACTCATGAAGTTTTTATACACATGCTTTCCATTAGTGTCAAAGTCATGGTATGCACAATAGTCAAGGTGACCCGCTAGCTGAGGATTTCCAAGCATAGCATGGCAGAGGTCTAGTGGCAAGCGGAAGTAAACAATCCACTCAGCGTTGTTGGCCATCCAGGATGCATCACCATTTGTGCAAAAAACTTGCAGCCTTTCAGCCACTTTTTGTTGCTTTTGGCTGGTTCAAAAGTCACAAGACAGTGCAAGTTGTAAAAAGACAGGAAAGTTGACAAGCTGTTAGAATTTGTAATTAGGTAATTTAGGTTTCATTCATATCTTGATCAATCACCTATACCACCCAGGTACTCCCACAATCCCCCAGTCAAACTAGACTCCCGATTTCCCATGCTTCACTAGATTCCCGATTCCCACAGTCCATTCCGTTGACAGCAGCTGTTCTCACTTCCAGTCTTTGCATTCAGGTCACAAAAATATATATATATATTTTTATTAATCTACAGCAGTCCTACAAAATTAATCTACACAAAATATACTAATTTATAAATTGTTTCACTGCCTGCGGACGCGTGCGATATGCGTGATGGGGGGACATTGCTCGCGGCACCTGCTTGTTGGGGGGTGAGGTGCCAGCATGTTGACGGCCAGGCACCTGCATCAGCACGTGGGGTCGTTGCTTGTGGCGCCTGCTCATCCAGGGGTGATGCGCCGGTGCGTTGACGACCGGGCACTCACATCAGCACGTGGAGTTGTTGCTCACCGTGCCTGCTCGTCCGGGGGTGATGCACCAGTGCATTGATGGCTGGGCACCCGCGTCAGTGTGCGGGGTTGTTGCTCGTGGCGCCTGCTCATCCAGGGGTGATGCGCCAGCATGTTGATGGCCAGGCACTCACGTTGGCGCTTGGTGTTGTTGCTCGCTGCGCCTGCTCGTTGGGGGGTGAGGCGCCAGCATGTTGACAGCTGGGCTCACGTTGGCACACAGGAGCATGGGCGTGGTAGAGGTGCGCTGCGATGAGGACTGTGGGAATGGTTGAGGTGTGGTGGCGGTGAATGCCAATTGATTCACCACACGAACAATAGACAAAGAAAAAAAAAACATGAACAGGATAGTAGAAAGTAGGAAAAGAAGGCACTGACCTGTATGCCTAAGCATGAGCCCTGCTGCGTGCGTGCGTAGATGACGGGTGAATGTGTGAATAAGAATGCACTTGTGGCACTGTAGCAGAAAAGTAAGAAAAGAGAAAAGGAGAGAGATATGTACGAATTAGTGTGTGGAAGGGTAGCATCTTCCAAATACAAAATGCTGGACGTGTTTGAAAGTGAAAAAAAAAAGGGAGGTATGCAAGTGTTTGCACGTGTTGTTCATCATGAAAAAAAACTGACAAATCCAAACTAACTGCCAATGTTTTGTATCCACTTGGCCACGCATTGCTGCACACCCTCTATGGCCATTCTTTGTGTCACTCAATGTGGAAGATAGTAAGTAGTTTTCTTCCCTTCACTTTTCTGACTCTTCTGCTACAGTGCCATGAGTGCATTCTTTGTTGCACATTCGCCCATTTAGGCCCCATTGTCTACAACGCACACAGCAGGATTCACACCCTAGGTATACAGGTCAGTACCTTCCTTTTCCTACTTTCTAAAGTTTTGCTCATGTATTTTTTCTTTGTCCATCATCTGTGTGGTGGCTCGATTGGGGTTCGCCTCCACCTTGCCTCCACCATCATCAACCGTTCCTGCAGCCCTCACTGTGGTGCACCTCCATCACACCCAAATCACACCTGTGGCCCCTGTTGTCATGACAGTAACAACCCTGTGTGCTGACGCGAGTGCCTGGCTGTCAACACACCAGTGCCTCACCCTTGGACGAGCAGGTGCACCAAGTAACGATGGATGTCAACACACCGTGCCTCACCCCCCAACGAACAGGCGCAACGAATAATGACCCCGCGTGCTGATGTGGGTGCCCAGCCGTCAATGCGCTGGTGCATCACCCCTGGATGAGCAGGCGTGGTGAGCAATGACTCTGCGCACTGATGTGAGTGCCTAGTCGTCAATGCACCAGTGCATCACCCCTGGATGAGCAGGTGCCGTGAGCAATGACCCCACGTGCTGACGCAGGTGCCCGGCCGTCAACATGCCAGTGCCTCACCCTCGGACGAGCAGGCACACCGAGTAACGATGGCTGTCAACACACCGCACCTCACCCCCCAACGAACAGGCACAACAAATAACGACCCTGCACGCTGACGCGGGTGCCCCACCGTCAATGCGCCGGTGCATCACCCCCGGACAAGCAGGCGCGGTGAGCAACGACTCCACGTGCTGATGTGAGTGCCCGGTCGTCAATGCACCGGCACATCACCCCTGGATGAGCAGGCGCCGTGAGCAACGACCCCGCGTGCTGACGCGGGTGCCCAGCCATCAACATGCCGGTGCCTCACCCTGACGAGCAGGCGCTGCGAGCAATGCACCTGCGTGCCGATGCATATCAACACACACGTCAGCATGTAGTGAAGTAATTTAAATTATTATAGTATATTTTGTGTAGATTACTTTAATACAATTTGTAGCAATACTGTACATTAATATTATATATTGTGTAAATGCAAAAACCAGCACACGTGGGAACAGACACCCATGGGAATCTAGTCAGTTGTGGGAACTGGTCAGCTGTCAGATATCAGGAATCTAGATTGGGTGGCTGGTAGACCATCCCATCAAGTAGAGTGTGGGATACCTGTCTAGATCTGGCAAATTCAAATTCATTTTGTTCTGGGTTTCCGTCATTTGAGCTTTCACCCACTTTCAACTTGCTGCAACTGGTTGAATCCAAAAACACAGGACTTGTCAAAATTTAGACTTGGCTTTTCAACTTGTCACTTTTTGGCTTTTCATGACCAGTACAAGATGGTACCAGTCATGACAAGTTTTTTGTAGGAAACCTGATGTGGGACAGGTACACCCATAGGCAGGGGACCAGTGTATGAGACAACAAGAGTTTGCCAAGGAGCACCTCCCATAGCAATGGCATCAATAGTAGCAAGCATGTCATTGTGGTTTTGGAATGGTGGATCACCATCATGGTTTTGCCCACTCAAGGATGCTCTCCAGAGATTCATCAACATGTCAGTGTCTGAATTGGACATCTGGTTCCATGCAAAGAGGAACTCGGCTGTCTCAAATGAAATGTGATCATGAAATGGCGACCAGTCATCTTTTAACTTCGTAGAAGATTGATGAGGGGGGGGGGTGCCTGATGGTAATGGAGTGCCGCGAGCATCACATGGGCAACCTAAATTTTTACATGAGACATTTTCCTTGAATGATAGACGTTAGGCTTACCATTGATAAATGGGTGGCACACCCTCCTGGGGCAATTGGAAGGGAGGAATTGTTGCTCACTGGTAGGTTGGTGGTCATGGTTCTCAGGTGTATCATTGTCAACAAGTGGTCCTGTTGGTGGGGAGACTGGCCTTTGGGCAGGTGGAGAGTCAACGCGTGGGGGGACCAGGTGTGTAGTGTTTCGATGCCGGGTGAGCCCAGACAGACTGTGGAACAGTCTCTTACAGACAGGACAAAATAGCCAGGGTTGGTCATATTGCGGCATCACGCACACATTAGCAAGGTGGGCCATATTTTGGCATCTGTTCCTTCAGAATGAATAGGTAAAATGTTTAGTGCATATAGAACAAAACAAGAACAAATTCCAATTTGAAAGGAAGGGGGGGAGATGTATAAAACCTATGTGGCATACATAGTCACCGTCTTTATCCATTATTCCTAGCTGAAAGAGTCACCCATATGTCCTAGTACCCATAGTCATTCCTTTTCATTTTCTTCATCTCCAATGCCCATGAAAACCCGACCATCAAATGCAAATGCCCATCCAGGGGCAATTCTTATGCCGAACCAAAGACGCCGCTCAACAGCTGAAGTGGCAGAGCAAAGGCGTCGAAATGCCAAGATGGCAGAGTCCCAGGCCAAGCAGCGGGAGGTTCATCTCCAAAGGCTGGCTTCAATGGAGAAGCACCTTCAAGCTGCTGAAGGCGGGCCATTGCTGTCAACCACTGGAGCTCCCACTCCAGGTCCAGGGCCATCCACAGCAAGGCAAGAGCCTCATATGCTAATGTTGGGACCATTAAAGGAGGAATGGTCTTGAAGAAGCGTGCTGCGGCAACTGGTGATGGACTCAAAGGGTAGGTGTCACCTGCTTGATGGTATATGAGTAATCTGACTTACAGCAATTGAGATCACATACCAAGAGGACTAGAAAGGAAGGCCTTGGGGAACACACCCCCAGTGGCCCTAATCCAACCTGGAATGCCCAAGATGAGCCAGGTTCAGTGCGGCAAATGGGTAGTGCCGTGACTTGCCCACCACACATCCAATGAACTCTGAGGCCAGCAAGGTCGATGACACAGTCTCCAGCAGCAGGGAAGAAGAAAGTTGACATCATAGAAATCAGCTCAGACTCAGATCATGATGGTAGTGACAACGATCCAGAGACACTTGGTGGCAGTGGCGCTACTGACTCAGGTTCAGAAGATGAGACATCACACTGCACAACAAAGCTGGTATGTCATGTCACTGTCACACTGGCAAATTGCATGCATTGAGCATTAACAAATCGATTGAACTTCTTTGCATCATGATGTTGTTGGAATTGTACCTGCATTGCAGGGGCTCGTCAAACTTGAGTCATCATTCTGTGAGCCACCGCCTGCAACACAACCCCACCGCTATGCACGACATGAGAAAGCGAAGGTCGCTGCATTGCCACCTGGTGTCCATCACCAGTGGCTTTCTACTTTTGTCCCAACTTGGTGGGCCATCTTTGGCTCACAGGATGACCCATGGGGTACAAGTGAAACTGAGATACTTGTGTCTCACATGCAGAACTGTTGGGATGCGATATTCGTCAACTTGGGTGTGAAGGACAAGGTCATGCTTACAAACAAGCATCCTATCTATCAACTGGTCAGTTGACTCAGTTCTGTGCCGTGTTCCAAACTACACTAACTTTCCTTCATCATCATAGGCCCAGCAAAAGGTTTATGAGTGGAGAGCTCAGTTTGGCAGCGCCACGATAGATGTGTTGACGGGCCACCTGAATGGGATCAAACCTGAGCTTAGGATTCCTTATGTTCGCGATCTCCTTGATGAGCCAGTGAGAGCTTATCTCTTCAAATACTTGCAGACCTTGCCGTCTGGTGAAGTGGTACGTACACATATTCACCTTGATTAAAGACTGATGACCATTTTTCTAGACTGGACATGGGACATTTCGAAATAGAATGATAATTGAAACGCTCGCTACCTCTCACATTGGGCCGATATGTGGTGCGATCTTGAACACCCTATCTAACCATGTCCCAAAAGGTGCACTGGCCTTGGCTACTGTCATGGTAAGTGGCAGTGGTATTAGGTGCCATGGACACAATTCACGAATGTTACAGGTTGAACGTGCTCTCAAACACTATGTTGTGTATGGAGATGCTCACAACAACATCAAGGCTGATATGGATCTCCCTCGGTTCACAGAGGGAAATTATGGGGATTTCACGTGTCAATATTTAAAAAGTATTATGCACCTCCAGGATCACCACTGGGAAAATATTATGGATGATGTACATGCCACCCTGAACCAACTCAGTCACATCGCTACCAGTTCCATCTGGGAGTATATGGAAGATGCTGTTCTTGACTATCGTGCGAGGATCAGTGTTTCTGACTTAGAAGAAGACGACAATGAAGAGGAAGGCACAGATGGTAGGTCCCCTGACACTAACCCGAGCCCTGGACACCAGCGCGATCCCCAATCAGATTGTGGAACGTCGTATGGTGATGAGGCCAAGATGGAGTGGGATGACGACATAGAGGCAAAGGAGGAGCCTGATGAAGACAACAACGCCACAGCCTTCTATGAGTCGGAGGACTGGTAAGTCACATTATCTTTTATTGATTCGCCAAATGATGCTTATTGCAGAGATAATGGCATTTTACCATTGGGACATCAACCATATACCCAGCCCATTCACTACTCATCAAAGTGTTAGATTTTGTCATACAGTCTCATAATACATGCTGCATGCTGTGGTGTTCAGCATGTAGCGTGTTCATGAATATACTATACTAATCTCGATTTGGTTTAAAATTACGAAATTACCCACTTGTTTATTATCCCTCATTTGATATGAATCGTGTCTGATCCCTCTCTGAAAGCCATCTGTGTGCATCTGAGCACGGTCTGAAAACTGTCTGTGTGCATCTGAGCACAGTCTGAAAACCATCTGTGTGCGTCTGAGCACGGTCTGTGTGTGTCTGAGCACGGTCTGAAAACTGTCTGTGTGCGTCTGAGCACCGTCTGAAAACCATCTGTGTGTGTCTGAGCACCATCTGAACAGTGTCTGAGCACTGTCTGAGCACCATCTGAGCACTGTCTGAGTACCGTCTGAGCACCATCTGAGCACTGTCTGAACCGTGTCTGTCATGCCTAAACATGTCTGAGCGTCTTAAGCATCTGAATCGGTCTTTTTGGTCTGATTGGTCTGATTCAGACACATTAAGACCGGCTAAGACATTCCAGGATTTGGTGATGTTTGCTGGTGAATCTCAACCTCATACCTCACAGCCTGAGCCGCCCCAGCTGGAATGAGTCGCGCAACTCTTAGTAGCTGGTTGCGATGCTGGTTGCATTGTTCAGTCTCTCCTATGCTTTCATGGTGTCAAAAGGGCCTCCCCTCCCCTACGAAGAGGGCATGTGCAGCCTGTTCCTGCTTCGATGACAGCATGGGCGTCTTTCATGCCAGTGTTGGCATGTTGGCTCCTTGGCATCATGGTGCTGTGCCATACATGCTAGTATAAGGGATATACCAGCCCGGTCGGTGGTCTCACTCCAGAGTGCGTACTATATCTTTGTTAGTGGGAAGTAGGAGTAGGACGTGGCCAGAAGACCTTGGTGAGGGGGCAGGCACACTGGCAGGCAAAGCCCAGGCGCACGCACGTGCAGCTGCATGTCAGGGTCACAACACAATTTGGCGTTTCTACCCAGTTCTCTCGTTTGGCTCAACACACTATATTTCACTTCATGAAGTCATTCTGGGATAATGGGATCACGATCTCACTAGTACTCATTTACTGTATGTGTAGTACATACATCGGACCCTACAAGACATTACATAAGAAGATCATAGTGAGTAGTCAATATTCAGTACGTCACTCAGAAGAGAGGCAAGTAGCAAATATATAACATCAAACATCGTCAGAATGGCAGTGGATAGCTATGGTGTGTGACAGGAGAGCTGGCATGCAGCGATACCAAGCGTCTCTAGATCCAGATTCTTTCCATCCATACGTTGTTCAAGGCGGGTAACACATGTTTGTTCCCTCCCCAAGCCAGGTCAGCCAGTGCATTCCAGGCAAGCCACCCTACGTCACTAGACATACCAACCTTCTCCACGGCAGTAAATGGGCAGCAAAATTCCACCCAATCGAAGTCATCACGCACTGGTACCCCATACCCCTTATTAAAAATGTGGAGCGTTTTCACTGTGGACAAAGGGCGCAAAGACTGCTTGCATATCTGCATCATAGACTCAATTGTTCCGGAGATATACAACGTGAGGCTGCCTTGTGACTTCCTTGACAGGGTCAACTCGATACTTCCTCTTTTAAGGTAAAATAGCACCCTGGCAAAATTGGGTGACCCAAGTTTCTCCGTACGATTGATGAACTGTGGAAGCTGTGGAGTGTAAAAGAAGAATTCGTCAGGGAACATTATTTGGAAGTTGGTGAGTAGAGGAGCATCGATTTGGGCCACAAGGTCCTCCAGGTATCCACTAACACCATGGAACTCGAAGTTGGTGAGAGCAGGGATGATAACACGAGTCATTGGAGGAGGATGTCTGCTTCTTTGGTGGGGGAAAGACCAGGGATATTTGTATTGGAAAATAAGAGATTCAAGCTTTGTCAACCTGGACAGGCCAGTGACCATTGCCTCAGGTGAAATGTGGCAAGAAGATGGTATATTTTCAAGGTTGAGACAGACAAGGTCTTTGGCTGACGAGAGCAGTTTTGGTAATGTGGGGAATGAAACTTGTTGCAAGGTGATGGTTTGTAGACATGGGGCGAATCCACCCAAGAACCCATCGGGGAGCACTAGATCTTTTCCGTCTTCGGACCGAAGCTTAAGATGCCTCAGCGCTGGAAATGGTTTTTGTATGACTGTGGCCCATCTTTCCAATGGATCCTCTAGTTTTCCAGATAGGTTGATCTCAGATACATGATCATGATGCCCGAGTGCGGCATGTACATTATTGCAACCTTTGAGAATGGTGTGTGGCGATTCGTCATAATAGTTCAGGTTGTAAATTACTTTGATAGGTAATGCCGGCCATATATGCAATGACTCCTTTGCGGGTGTTTTGGTCGTGCAGATAAGTTGGAGATCAAGACAACACGGTGAGGCAAGGATAATATATCGCCATCTTCGACACACGTGTACCAGGGTACGCCATTGCCACAGATGCTCGAGGCGGCGCAACCAGTAGAAATCAAATACTTCTAAGAGGACGTTGTCCGAGAGTAGGTTGATTGTCACATGTTGGCGATTCAGACCTGCACCATGTAGGTGAGTGACAGTTACAAGCGTCACGCCACCATGGGGTATATCACCTTGACTTTCAACTTGCTCATCTTCCATTTCTTCTAGATGGCCACCAACACTCCCTCATTCTGTGTTCAGATCACCTGGTAGGCTATCTATGGGCATCACAGAGAGGTCTCAGGACATGTAGGGTGCCAGTGTGTGACTTGAACTTTGTAGGGATGTTCACTTGATGAGGGTTAGTCAGCAAAGATCACACGATCACGTGTTCGTATGTGGTTTTACAATTAAACGTCAAATATGGCAGATATAATACATCCGTCGAAAAAATGGCCCCGAGAACTCCGCAGTCAGATCACGCTCATACCGAGGCGAGCAGCTCGTCATCCACCTCTCGCTCCCGCGCACGCGCCTGTGCCTGTGCCTGCTCCTTTTCTGCGCGCGCTTTGGCCGCCAGCGCCTCGCGCTCCCGCACCGCCTCGCTCTCGCGTGCGAGGATGTATGTCGGCGTGATGAACGGCTTGTAGTCCAGACGCCGCTTGACGTAGAAGGCCATGTAGACCGGCGCGGAAGCACCAAGCATCCCTGCGAGCGTCGCCGGCGTCACCTTGTCGTCGTCGAAGCGGCACCACTGAGGAGGCAGGTGAACCAGTTGTTGCGTATGAGTGAGGGAAGGGAGATGACGCACCGTATCCTGGAAGCGCGCAAAGCTTGTGTAGTGCCCGTTGTCGATCTGGCCCTCGTGGTTGATCACCGCGAAAAGCTCATAGTCGTATAGTGCCTCGGGGCCAGGATAGCTGGTGTTCGTGAGATCACGGTGGGAGGTGATTGCAACCAGAGACTTACGTGCCACTGCCATCGAGGGCCGCCGTCGTGTACGGTGCCATGTTGATCGACGAGGGCACACGCACGGGAGTGTCGATCTTGTATGTCTCCGTCCCGCGCTGTTCGAATCGCTGGTCTACATGTAGATAATTGTCGCCATACGATAAGGAGAGTCCACTGACCTTGAACTGGACGGAAAGCACAGGAGGAAGGCGCTTGATCGAGAGTCGTTTGTTCGGTTCGTGAGAGACCTTTCCACACTTCTGACAGCTCCAATCCTTAACTGACAGGTTCTCTGACTGGGTGAATCTGTTATTGCGTAGTTACAGCGGTTTTCATTAGAAGTGGCCCTTGTTGCTATGATCATACAAGGGGACCTCCAAGATTTGACAGCGGGGATCATAGTTAAGTCAAAATTAAATTATTCGGATATTAGTTATCTTGCAAGATTTGGGGTTATCAAATAGCTATCCCTGCCTGCCAGCGTCTCTCCCTGCAAGTTCTGAGTTATCACGATAGTTATCCTGTTTGCCGCCTCCCAACTCTGCATCCGAGTCTTCTTTTCCCCCTCCACCGAGCATCCCTTTGAGTGCCCCCCCTTCGAATGATGGGCTGCCGTCAATACAGCCACGACTAGTACCCCAACTTCGAGCACCATGGTCACCAATCAATATCCCTGTGATGACTATCAGGGGTCAGTGAACGTTCACTCAAACAGTTGCGAAGCACACATCAAGTTTCGAGCAAGCCAGTCGACCCAGGTCGGCCGGCCAACCTCGCCCCTCACCAGACAAGGCAGCCTGCCAGCTATGAACACGGACCATGGACCTCCCTCCCTCCCAGCAACAACCTCCGCATCTGCCCTGACGTACGCGGGGAGGACCGGAAGTGCCTAGCTGAAGAGATCGTCAACGCGACAAGTCTCAAATACATCATGGTCGAGCATGCGTTTGGTGATGACAAGCATGTCCCCCTCTGCACGGTACGCCTCCATTATTCCCGCCAAGATTTTCCGGAACTCTGTGTATCGCGTCCCGCTTCCCGCGCCCGCAGTTGTTGATGCCGTCGTCGAGACGAGAAGCATGAACCGCCGTGGAAAGGATATGCCGCGGCCGTGGCTGCGCGCGGTGCTAGCTGGGACGAGGGTGGAGAAAGTAGTCTGCATGAGAGAGCGCTATGTTGTCAGAGTGCGGAACACCGGGGACTCGTCGTCGCAGTGGTGCTCTGCGGCCGCCAGGGGGCAACACCCCGAAACGGCCTGCACGGTGGCTATCTGCGTGTGCAACAGCTGGAGCCACAATTCTTTGACCGGCGCGTCGTCGTCGTCCGTTGCGGTTGGCGCCTGCTTGCTCGAAGGGCGCATTGCCACCATGTTGTGCGTTATAAATGCAGATTCCAAAAAAAAAAACCCAGGGTGGCCGCATATGCTCAATGCGATTGCAGTACAGGTCACACATCCCTAGAACATGTACATTAAAGTAGTTCCAATAGTCTTCTGCTTGCCTGGCCTAACCCGGACTGCTTTTCCCACCGGCCTGCCCAACTGGGCCTGTTGATCCGTTGGAGGCTTGACCTTAAGTTAGCACCGAAATATGAGTAAAGATTATATAATTTGATTTTTTAACTTTCTTTTTTTAATTATTACAATAATTTAGTGTGAGAAAAAAAATCGGTGCAAGCTGCCGAACCACATTCAATCTCAGCCCTATGGCTGTAAAAACCGAAATAGGGGTCTGTCACTATGAAAACCGCTGTATCTCCCTTCCTGCTGCTCTGGATGCTATAAAATTTCATAGGAGCCTTGAATGATATATGTATATTATACCCTGAAAGTTTTACACTACTGCGTTGGGAGATGCTTGAACCCTGGACAGTTTTACATTTTCCCCTGCAATATCAGCAAGATCGCAAGGCAACCACAAGGAAACTGCTCAATCGTTCTTGTGATCTATGATTGGGTAGTATATGGGCGATATATCCAAGCAAAGATCAGCTAATTTGTTGTGCCAATATTTTCAAAAACTGTGTTTTGAAACTCTCTGGTATTTTGAAAGCCATAACATGTGATAGTACTGACTGTACGCACAGCTGAGCCCCTAAGCAGATAGACCCAGCATAAAAAGTTCATGAAGATGAAGACTTTTCAGCATTTACGACTTTTTTTTACTTTGTATTGTCATTAAAGTCCTCAGACTCCTCTCAAAAGCACTCGACATTTTCCTGATGACTCCCTCCTCCTTTGAATGCGCATCCTACTATAACGGGATCACAGGCGATGATGACCATCCAATTCTTGTCTACAGGTTGGACTTCAGCACCACATGCTTCACCAAACCAACTGGCAGATTTGCCTCTCTACCCATCAAATCTGTCCGTGGAGTCTTCGACACACCGCTCAATAATGGCAAGGTCTGGGTCACTGTTGGCCTCCAGATCATGAACATCATCAAGGCTCGAAAAATCAGCTTGACATCTGTTAACCCTGCTCATTTCTTCACTCACCCAGCAGAAGAAGGAGGGAAGGGGAGCCTTGGTCCAGTTGTCATTTGGATTGGGGTCAAACCTGATACTACCTCTCCCAAAATGGCTCATGATGCCTCCCAAGAGATTCTTGCCCTCCTGAAGAGCAAAGGAATCAAGGGTGTCGTGTTGGAGTGGAAAGAGTCCCTTCTCCAGAGACTGGCAGGTCCCCCCCTCTTGCCTGCTGTTGACAGCTCAGATGCTACTCACAATGTTCGCTGCTTCCTCACCCCTCTTCATGGTGTTCCACTTGCTGCCCAAGACTTGGACAAGGGAGACAGCCAAGGCACTCTCATGCTTTGGTTCCATGAGAATCTTGGCAAGGATGGCAAACCCAGCAACAGGGTCTTTGGTGTCACAAACTGCCATGTTCTTCGAAAGGACACCACCATTGACTATGAGCATAGAGGTGGTGCAGCCAAGAGCTATGTCCGAGTCTGTGGAAATCGTTGATTTGATTGTGGCTTCAATGAGATTGCTGATGAAATTACTAATCACACCATGGCTGCTGAGATCCTGACAAGGGAGATTGCCAATTTGCAGGTGAAGGAACAGACCACTGACACCATCAGAGCGATTGAGATAAAGCAATGGAGCCTGGATCGAGAGACTGAGGCCAACACAAAGCTCTGGCCCTTCCATGCCAGCGCCAGGCTGAATTGGTCGCAAAAAAATCTCCAATGTAACATTGGGTACACTTTATTTGCTCCAGCCATCACCATTGACATTGAGGGGGGCACTTGTTTTACCTTGGACTGGGGGGTCTTTGCTGCCATTGAGGGCAAGGTCAAGGATGCATTTGAAGGCAATGTCATCTATTTGGGTGTGTTTCAACTTTTTTTGTCTCGTATTCAGCTCATACAATGACACTCATTTTTTTTAATTTTTAATTTTTAGGTATGAAGTACACCCCTCAACAGCTCAACAACATGTTCTATCCCATTGGTGGTAGTTAGACTACTTTCAAGTTCCCTGAGGAGGGGAAGTTCCAGATTGAGGGATGGTCTATGTTGGATGAGCTCCCAGTCCCTGATGACATTGACAGCGAACATCAGCACTTTGTGATGGTCAGAAAAGATGGCAACACTACGGATCTTACCATTGGTTGATATGCCGGTCTTGTTTCCTTCACTGAGAACGATGCTGGTGTCACTTCCATTGAGATCGGAATCTATAATGCTGGCCACAAGACTGCTGAAGTCTTCTCGGAACATGGAGACTCAGGTGCTCTGGTGTGGCACATGAAGGACGGCAAGGGTTATATCGTCGGTCAGCTTCACTCTGGCGAGAACAAAGGTGGTTCGTCCAGCAATCATGTGTCTTACTGCACCCCCAGCAAAAAGCTCCAAGCAAACATCAAGGCGAAGTTTCCACATGCTGACTTCTTCCACACCACTTGGTAAGCTGGAGAAGGTCATTCAAGGTTCATCTCTTCCACCTCATGCTTTCATACAGGTAGCTGACGAACTTCGAAGCCAGCATCTTCAGCTTTGACATCTGAATCTCCACTATTCCCCCTCTCCTTGTTCTCATTTGTTGACTGCCAACTATGCCCCTTCCTACATCCTTGTCTGCATTGTTCTGCAGTCCCAACTGTTCCTTCTCTCATTTCTTGCCTTGCGGTTACATTCTTGTTGTCATTGGTGCATGTGCATGTCTTGCTCAATGGATTGCTGTTCAGCTTCGTTTCTTTCTTTCTTCTGTCTCATCTTTCGCAGTGACAAATGACGACCTTGACCTCCAGACCTACACAATCCTTTCATGCCATCTTTTCCCTCAACTTCATCTCAGTCTTGTTACGAATCCCTGGATCGTAGTCTTGTTTCTTTCTGCTGATGACAAACGCTGATGGTAAGCAGTGGCGGCGTGCGACCTAAGGTGAGCTGAGTATGCTACTCAGCGTGGTAGTCGATCTTGAAGGGAGTTCCTAGAGCGCCTGGGTGTTACCAATATGGTAGTGCGCTATCGGTGAGCTAAGTCGGATGCGTCCGACTTAGAGGCTACGTGGCAGAGTGCAAGACTGCCGCTTGGATCGCTAGAGGCAACGCTAGTTGACGAGGGCGATGAGCTGGAGTGCTTCCTCAATGTGCTAGAGGACGAGCGAGGGGATCGAGCGAGGGTGTCAACTAGAACTTGTGCTGTATTCCTCAAGAGTGTCTATGAGGGATGTTCAATGAAGTCTAGGATGGGGACTTCCCACCGAAGACTGTACATCTTATATACTCTAGCTAAGCTGGGTCCGAAGCTGAGAATCAATCTATCTATAGCTCATGCTGGTCCGTGCATGAGCTAGCGAGTCACAAGGCTATGTCTATCAGTCACAGTGCTGTATCGTAATGAGTCATAGTGCGTATTAATAGTAACCGGATCATGAGGGCTATACTCCCTGTGCGTCACAGCGTTACCTGTATGTCACAACCAATGTTGGTGCTGTGCTTGACGCTGTGCTGGCCTTGGCATCACTGCGCGTGATGCGGTGCTGCTGTGGGTATGACTCCTGTTGACTCCTGTCCTATAGATAGGTCTTGGTCTATTCTTGGGTACGGATCCCATCTGGCCGGGGATCTCCTGGACTGGTCTAGAAACCCTATGACGGAATGCTCTATGTCACAGGTCGGTTGGCGTCGGGCCGGTCGGGCCGGGTCTGATGCCTTTTGCTGATGTCGAGCCGGATACGTGCTACGGCTTCGCGACTTGCTCTTTGGTTGGCTTTGGCTTTGTATGCATGCTGGGGTTAGGGTGAAGTCGGTGTTAGACCTGAAGTTGTAACAAGTCTCTCGTCTCACTCTGTATTGGTTTGTCATTTGCAACGACAGATGCTCAGATTGTTGAATCATCTTGGTACGTTTCTCCCTGCGTTGTTCCTTCATACATGTAGCTGACAGTGTTGACACCCAGGCCTTGGATGCGTGGTCTCATCGCTTGGGTAAGTTCCATCTTCTCTCCTTCTTCAAGTGGTAACGGTAACTAAGGGCTTTGGTTCACAATTTATCAGCCAATTCCAGAATGTCTGGGCCGTCTGGGGCCAGTCTTAGTGCCAGTTAGTGGTCTGAGGCCAGTCTTAGCGGTCTGAGTAGATTACCTAATGTGTCTGAATCCTGTCTGACTGGTCTGACCAGTCTGAGTAGACTGCCTAATGTGTCTGAATTCTGTCTGACTGGTCTGACTGGTCTGAGTAGATTACCTAATGTGTCTGAATTCTGTTGGAGGCAAGCAGTCTGAGTGCTTATCTAATGTGAGCTCCGTCGGTAGCCATTTGAGTGAAAAAAAAACAAGTTAATTCAATGCCTTCTTAATATTGTTTCAAATCTGCTACTACTAACTAGTGACTCATACTGCACGGGGCCCCAGGGGGGAGGAAATCAGGGCGCACAAGGTTGCTGCGGTTGTGTGGTGGAGGCAGGTCTGGGTCGTCGTACCGCCTGCCACCTCCAGCATTGGAAACTACAGCACTCGAGCTTAAGTTTCCAGCAGATGCAGCACACTTGCCCAGTAATCCTCTGGTGGCTCGCTGAGCAGTGCGTCTTTGAGGGTCATCTTGCCATTGTCGTATGGTGGCTGCTGCTGTTGTGTGGCCTCCGACTTGGCTTCAGGGGTGATCCTAATCATGTGCGATGCAGGGGATGAGGAAAGGGCGTAGATTGTGAACAGGTGTGCGATGAAGTAGCGAGGTGCATGGAGGGTCAGGTGATGGTAGTTGAGGAGGATGTGCATGATCGATGGATGTGGCACGAGGTGAAGTGGGACCATGACTGCCAGAGAAGTTTGAAAGTTCACCTTGGGTGTGAGTTCACGGGGGAGGAGGTCACTCACTGCATAATGTCACGTAGTGGTACCACTGATGCGGATTGCTTGAATGAGCACATTGGGCTGGATGCCAGGGGTAGAACCAGGCTGGGGAGGTGTACCACTCTCATATTGCATGGGATGGTCAGACTATATAAAAAGGGCAGGCGTAGTCAAGCGGACCATAACCACACCAGACATTGGCAACATCAGCAAATTGGTCGGAAAAACAAGAGCATGCTGTGTGTAGCTCAGCTCAAACCGGGTGCATATGAGGAGGGAACAGGCCGTCGTACTCTGTGGCTTCATCACGCTTATCCATTGGGTTCAGGAGAATGGGCTTCGAGGAAAGGCAGGCTGCAATGGTCAAAACTGGGTCAACAGTGACTCGACACATTGGAAGACGGTAGCGAGAATGAGCATCTGAGAAGCGCCAAAATCAGAACCCGCCAGCCCTCCAGGCGTAATTGATTCACCCTTTCGAGACAAAGGTCAAAGAATGGGTTGACATAGTAGGTACTGAGTGGCGGAAAGATGAGTTCAAAGGCTGCTTTTTCCGCTGAGTAGCTGCTGAACGAGAAGAGTCCAATGTGGTAGAGGGTGTTGAAATGTTGAGAGTCTGGAAATCAACGGAGGATGGTGTTATGGCTCGACGGGCTGGTAGCACGACTTGTGTGATACAAGACTGTGTGCGAGACGCGTCACATGAGTATGATGCAAGAGCACATGCCTATGCGCGAGTGACTGAGTGCGAGTTGCTTGAGCACGAAGGTAACGTGATCCTTCCTACGTGACCGCGGGGATGGCGAGTGACTTGGAGTATACGCGAAGTAGGTAGGCATCTAGATAGGGATGATATCTAGGGACGCGTTCCAGAGCTGAGTCTTGCAGCGACTCAGAGAGGCGTGTGAGACAAAGCAAGTTCTTACTGCTCTCAGAGGGCTAGACCACGTCTGAGAGAGGAAGCGGGAGCGAGAGGTTCAAGACTAGAATCGATTGCGAAACTAAGTCAAGCTTAGGGCTTGACTGGCGTAAAGTAGAGCCCTTATATAGGCTTTACAGGAGAGGTCACGTGCTACTGCCATCCGAGTCACAATCAGCGATGCAGTACAGCCTAGATGTGACCCTACGTCACATCTAGGCTGTACTGCATCGCTGATT
>QLOS01000208.1:0-19692 GCA_003313725.1 Russula sp. MG48 | reverse complement strand
ATGAAGAGCATTGATGTCAAAACTGCCTTCTTATATGGAAAGCTAGATGAAGAGCTTTACATGTAGTGTTCCAAGGTCTGGTTACCCTAACTGGAAAATAACCGGTAACTGGACCAAACCTAACTGATAATAACTGGACCATCAGTCACAGTTATGTTAAATTGACCTCAAAGTGGTTAGCGGTCATGCAATTCACAAAATATTTATGACTGATCAAATGACCATCACAACCAGTCACAACTGGTTATTATCAAATTTATATTTTTATTATTTATCACCCTCTAATACTAATACAAGGTCTATCTATATCTAAATATCTAAACATATTAATGTATCTAACATAGGTCATGGCCGTACCAGAGGGAGAGGCGAAGGAACAAAGCGGGGTGGGGAAGGTTTATATATGTTGGAGCAGTGCACGGACCTTTTGGGTGCCAATCAGCAGTCAACAAACACACAGATGCGTCAACAATCAACAGGCGCATCGCCACGTCACCCCTCTGGCTCAACGGGCAATGGGGCAACTATGGGCCAATGCACATCAAGACACCCAATGGCGACAACGGACGGCGACAACAACGACAATGGCTTGTAACGGCAGTAGCGGGGGCAGCACGGGCCCAGGAGACATCCCTCCTGAGTTCGCTGGTATGTTTTCTTTCGTTTTCTCTGTCTCTCAAAGCAAACTAACTTATTCAAATCATTTTGTTTACAGGAATATGGCAGCTCTGAAGCGGCTGCCACCACCACTTCACCTGATGGAGGTGGCAGCTGTACCACCCCCACCGGCGATGTACCCCCTGCGCGGAGCCCGCAACACACCCACTGATGATGTACTCCGCATGGAATCGGCAACACCAGCGCAGTCACAACGACGTGTGTGGCACTGGCAGCACCACCGCGGCTATGATGACACGTGGGATTTGCAGTACCAGTGCGGTCACGGCGACGTGCGTGGCAGCAACATCACCACGGCTATGACGATGCGTGCGAGATTGGCAACACCAGCACGGTCACGACGATGCACGTGGCACCGGCAACACCACCGCGGCTACGACGGTGTGCATGGGATTGGCAGCACCGGCATGGTCACGATGATGCACGTGGCAGCAGCAGGACCACCGCGGCCACGATGGCACGTGGGGGATTGACAGCACCAGCGCAGCCATGACGGTGCACGTAGAGTTGGCAGCATCACCGTGACGCCCCTCTGTTGCGTGCATTTCACACAGGGGGGCCTGGTTTTTAGTTTAGTAGTAGCCTGTACATTAGAATCTTATTAAATGATTTTTTTTTTTTTTCTTGTGTGAATGACCAGTTGTGACTGGTCCCTGACCAGTCATTGTATGACCGGTGGTGACCAGTGGTGACCGCAAGCGGTCGTGGCTCACGAGAAAATGTAACCGATAACCGTGGTCCAGTTCGGTTATGGAGCTCTGATCTGAGAAGTGTGACCGGTTATGGTTACGGTTACCAAGATTTTGGCTCAAAAAACCGAACCGGACCAGACTTTGAAACTCTATTTACATGGAGCAGCCAGAAGGCTTTGCAATTAAAGGCAAAGAGCATAAAGTATTGTGACTAAATCGTGCCATATATGGACTCAAGCAAGCAGCTCTGCAATGGTGGTGAGTGCTTGATGAATCAATGGTGCAGCTAGGCTTTAAATGCCTATACTCCAATGCTAGCATATTTGTTTATGGCAATGCATCTGTGATTGTAATTGTCTATGTTGATGATGCAGTCTTTATGGGAAAAGACAAGTCCCAAGTCTTAGCAGTCAAGTCCCACTTTATGAAAACATGGGAATGTTGTGACTTAGGTTCCACTAAGGAGTTTTTGCACATGAACATTGTTTAAAGAGAAGGATCTATCTCTATCAATCAAAGATCCTAGCTTATGAAGGTGTTAAAGCACTTTGGAATGGAAAACACTAAAAGCACACCTACTCCATTACCAATGGGCTATGTCCCAACTTCTAATAGTGAACCTGTAGATGAAAAGATATGCCATAAGTATCAGCAAGTGATAGGATCACTGCTATACATTATGCTGAGAACACACCCAGATATAGCATATGCAGTTACCAAACTATCACAATTTGCTGCAAACCCCATGAAGCTTCATCTAGATAAAGCACTGTATATCTATCTCTATCTAGTGGGCACTTCTGACTATAAACTAGTCTTTAGTAAAAATGGTGGTGGTATTTGTGCATGGGCTAATTCAGATTGGGGTTCTGACACTACCACACAACATTTCACTACAGGCTATTTAATAGTCCTAGCTGGTGGAACTATATGCTGGAATTCATGTGCACAGAGGACAGTTTCACTGTCTTCTACTGAAGCAGAGTATATGTCGCTATCTAACACTAGTTGACAATGTGTATAAATTAACTCCTTACTTGGAGAAATGGGCTTCACACTTAACCCATACCACTTTGTGGTGACAACCAAGGATGTTATAACATCCCTCGCCATCCGTAGCCAAAAGCCAGCCCAGTCCATAGTACCGCCCAGACCACTGTGCCACCCGGGCTGCTGGCCCGTTGCCCCAAGTTTCCAAGTGAAAGCCCTTGGTGTAGAGCATTCCGCCAAGAGGATACTGGACATTGCTGTGACAGAGATCTCCAGCGGAGATCTCCACTGACTGACTCAATAGTGGCTGATGGAGTATGACTCCACAGTCTAGACCATTCCAAACTGCCTTCACCTAATGCCAGGAATTCCCCTAGGGATTCCCCCTTGTTACCACTTCTATTCTTAGCTTATGACTCGCCTCTGCCACCCCGCTCCACTTTGCCCCACTATGCCTAAACTCACGCTCCACCCTATGTGGAGCAGTACAATACAGCCCCGTGCTCCACTCTGTGGAGCTACTATACTTAGAACCAGTGCCAGCCTGTGCCACCTGAGAGATCCTTACCATACATAGAAGAGCCATCATATATATAAGGTAGCCAGCTGAGATGGAGATGCCCCATCTCAGACTTAGTGTATATCCACTCCCACTTGGTTCCAGCAGTGCAATACCTAGTCGCCTTGCCCCTTTCCCTCCCTGTCTGCCAGATCCCCTTAAGTATCAAGTCTTAAGGGTCACCCTTGTTTTCCTCTCCACGCCACTCAGAGTCTGCTGCAAAGACTCTGCTATATCTTGTGTCCACTTAGGGAGCCAGGCTGGTAGTCCCTTTGTCTAATGCTTGTCCTGCTATTCACATGATCAGCCACACCACATGTCTTACCTCTAGTCCCACGATCGCGTGCCGTCCCACGTGATCAGCTTAGCTCAGTTGACCATGTGCTTGCCCTTGCACATGCCTCAAGATCACTTGGTCTAGACAGTATCAAGTGCTGTGACAGCTCAGCTACTGCTTGATCACCACGAACAACCTGTGGAGTCATAACAAAGGAGCCATCTTTATGGGTTCCAACCCAGTTCAAGAAAGGTGTATTAAGCACATTGATGTGCAATACCACTACATTCACCAGGTATTGAACAAGGGGGAGGTTGAACTCTTCTTCATTGATAGTGCAGAAAATCCAGCAGACATGCTCACAAAGAACCTTGGACATGTCAAATTCCTAAAATTTAAGAGTCAACTTGGGCTAGACTTCACATCACCCAATTAAGTAGTCATGAATGCATGGCTGTCATGGTTGTGGAGACAGACAGGCACAGCTGCACAGGCAGCCTTACTGAATAGAAATATTCAGAATGTGATGTGGTCAATGCTTAAGGCATGCTGTGCATAGTAGCATTACACTATGCATGGGTCTTAACTCAATGCCCCTGCATGTGCTTACCCCTGCATATCCTATGCCTTTCAAGCCTCTTTCAGTCCAGATGATATGACAGCAGAACAGTGGTTGTCTATCTTCAGGACTAGAAAAACAATGTCTTCTCCTTGAACTTAGAAATTTGTGGATGGCCCCAGAAATTTCAGTGTCCATTGCTTATGGCTCTTGTGTAACACAGAAGTCCAGACCTTCTCCTTCATGCGCAGCCATCCACAGAAATCTGGATGATGCAGAGCCTCCCTCTTCCTGAGAGTCCAAAGAATGGTTTCTCATTGCTGCATTCAATTGCACACATGACCCTCATGACCTGCAATCATGCCTACAAACTGCTTTATATTTGCAAAGAGAGCACATTCACTACTGCTGCACTTTGCAAGGGGGAGTGTTGAATTGGCAACACAAGGAGATCCCCATGGGATCCAGGCCACTCTAGTTCTATCTAGACCTAATCCAGACATATAGGCAATATCCCCTTAGGGGATATTATATATAATATATATGGATATATGCATGTCACCTTATGTCACATCACTCATGTCTACATGTATATAAGCACCTGCTTTTCACTGGTAAATATCAGTGTTGCTTTCACCCACACTTCATAGTGTTTGAAAGTCCAGTCCAGTCCAGTTTTTTTTAACAATTGTGGGAAAACCAGAACTGTAACCAGTTTGGTGCTATCCCCTATATGCCAAAAAACCAGACTGAACTGCCTGTGACTGGTCCATATCAGTTCGGTCTGAGTCTTAAAACTGGTTTTAACCAGTTCAAACTGGGACCAGTTAACAACTGGTTTAGACCAGTCTCAGACTGGTTTTCACTATGTGTTAATGTTACTCTTTTAGCTGTTAATGAAAAGAAAGATGTTTATTATTATGTTTACAATATGTACAATATCCTATACTTTAGTGATTGTAGCTACAGTGCCACTGCTGCTGTTGCCGCTACAGCTGCATTGCTGCAACCCCAGCAATGCCACCACTGCAGCCCTGCTGCTGCCATCATGTTGCTGCCATTGATGCAGCTGCATCAATGCTATTGAACCATCGTGTCAATGCTGTCA
This sequence comes from Russula sp. MG48, assembly GCA_003313725.1. NCBI lineage: Eukaryota > Fungi > Basidiomycota > Agaricomycetes > Russulales > Russulaceae > Russula > Russula sp. MG48. The sequence goes on along the minus strand of QLOS01000208.1, from coordinate 14,829 downwards.
TGTCAATGTCATTGATGCTGCCATTGCAGCCTCGTCACTGCTGTTGTGTCAATGCTGCCAATGCAGCTCCGTCGCTGCCATCCCAGTGATGCTGCTGCTGCAGCCCCATTGATGTCACCAATGTTGCTGCTGCAGCTCCATCACTGCTGTCATGTCAATGCTGTCAATGATGCCACTGCAGCTCCATTGCTGCCACCCCATTGATGGCAGCAGCAATGTGGGGTGGCAACATGATGGCAGGGCGTTGCCATAAAGGACAAAACCACCCCCAGCTCACCTTTCTGAGTGAGGGGGGGTGGCAGTGGCGATGTAGTGGCAAAGCATCGGCACAGAAGACTGAAAAAAAAACACCCCCAGCCCACATTGCAAGTGAGGGGGGTGTTGACAATGTGGCAGGCCTGGTGGCTGGGCAGCTGCATCTATGTACCTGTGAGGGGCCATTATTGGTTAGTAAGAGTGATACAATGAAAAAGAAAAGAAAAACATACAAAGGATGGCACGCTCAATTGAGCATGCCATCCAGTGGGCATTGTTGAGTTGAGAGAGGGTGAGGGAGCGATGTGCACCAGTGTGTATGGTGGCAAACATTGCCAAATATAGCCTGTGTGCATACAGTTGGGCTCCCTCCTGGTTACAAAACTGTCAAAACATAATATAGTTATTTAAATCCTAATAAAAAGTGAATCTAAATTATGATGCCTCAGTAAATAGCAAAAAGCCAGTTCAAACTGGTTATAACTGGTTTTTTGGCAGTTTTGATTATATATACTCAGTAGAACCAGAACTGGTTAGTACTACCCCAAATTGGGAAAACCGTAACTGGCAGTCCAGTTCCTACCAGTTATGGTCCAGTTCAGTTTCCAGTTTTTTTTTTGGTCCATAGGACTGAACTTTCAAACACTAACACTTCATAGTATACAAGTAAGAGTCTACATCCTTAAGATTCACTGCACACCTGTTAGCTGCACACTAGTTGCTGCACAACAAGGTGTACCAACTAAGTAGCAGCAAATATATAGCACTTTGTCTAGATGCACTTGTGTGGGGTTTGTAGCAAACTGTGATAGTTTGGTAACCACATATGCCATGTCTAGGCATGTGCCCAGCATAATGTATAGGAGTGATCTATCACTTGCCATAACTTGTGATGTATCTTCTCATCCACTGGTTTACTATTAGGAGTGGGTACATAGCCCATTGGCAATGGAGTGGGTACACTGCTTGCATTCTTCATACCAAAGTGTTGCAGCACCTTTATGAGATAGGAAGTCTGGTTAACAGTTCTGCTTCCTTCACTCTGTATGATGTGCATGCACAAGAACTCCTTAGATATATCACTGTTGTGTTGTGTTGCTCAATTAGAAGGGCCCTTGAGTCACAGAGGACCAAGGGAACTGCAGAGGAGTGAATAAGACTAAGGTAAAAGTGCACTCCTCTGCAGTAAATATCAACCTGACTAAGCTAATCTAACTAACCAAATAAGGAATCTGCCTCAGGAGCATTGTTCTGACACTCCAAAGAGCAATATATAATGCATTAGGCTCATGTAACATGTAAAGTAAATCCAGCACAAAGCAAGTGAATCCAACAGCTGCCACTTGCCGACATCCTGTTCTGAGTTGTCATATAGTTATCTCACTTGCCATTGCCAACTTGCCTCTTTTTCCCCTCCCCTCCTTGAGCATCCCTTCACGTGCCCCTCCCACCAATGGTCTGCTGTTTTACATTTAATGAAACCAAGGAGATGGCACTTTCTATATCCCTCCAGGGCATCTGTGACTTAGAAATCTGTAAATTAACAGGAATCAGTGTAATTGTGCTGCAGACCAGCCTGACATATCCCTTGTGGAGCTGCAAACAGAACTCCATAACATCTGCAGTGTTGAGACTTCACTGCCAACAATCATGCAGTCCCTTCAATAGGAGGGTTACACTATGAAAACAGTGTGTTGCCCCTTCTTTCCACTTGATTAACACTCACAATATATCTTTGTAGATCACATGGCCTGCTATTGAAGTGAAATGAACAGGACTGCAAAGAGTTTAAGACTCTCATCAATACCCACTTCCACCTGGAGCAACTAGTATTCACAGATGAAAGCCACTTCAACAGGCTTATGTTGAGAAGGCCCTATGCATGGTTAATACGTGGCAAGCATGCCTGCCAATATGAATTTTCCCTTCACAGATCCAAATACTCCATCCTTCCTACCCTATCCCTTGATGGGATTGTGCATCTTGAGGTTGTTGAGATGGCAATCACTGGTGACAACTTCTGGTGCTTCATTCAGGGTTTACTCCAGCACATGAATGAATGGCCACTTCCCAACTCTGTACTGGTCATTGATAATGCTGCAATATTCAACCCAATTAAGTTGGCATTTTCTACCATCAAGTCTTGGCTGTGTGCAAACCATGACCACATCAACCAAGAGTTGGAATCCGGGAACAATACAGTGTATAATGCATTCTGGGATGCTGTCCACTCAGTGACAGTTAAGGATGCAAAAGGCTGGTATAAACATTGCAGATACCATGTACCCAATTGATATATTCCCTTTGTTCAATACCATGTACATGAAAAGAATAAACCATGGGTATCATAAGGCTGCTAAGGTGTTGTGGGATGTGCAGTCATGGGTAGTGAGCAGTCCATTGGGTCCATTGTCCATTGTGCTCACAAATCAACCTCAAACCTCCTCCAAGGGGCCTGAGGGCAATGTTGCCATGTCTGAGTCACTCTCATCTGCATCAGATCCCAACCCATTCACCTCCTTAATATCAATTTCTCCTGAAGTCATGCCTTCCAGCCATTAAAGGATGGCCTCCCAATCTTGACCATCCTTAGTGGGATGGATGGATGTGTTCCCACCATCATTGTTGCCCAAACTTGCCTGCCTAGCAACTGAACCAGCAACCTCCTTCATGGCAACCTCTTTAGTGATCTCCACAACTGACCTGTCAACACTGCTCTGCCTGGTTACCAAGAGACCAAGGGGGTCAAGCAACTTCCCCCATGTATACTGTTGAAGATGGGTGGCATTGCTGATCCCTAGATCCTTGAGCATTGCCAGAATCTCCACAGGGAGTGAGTAGAGATTCATCACATCCTTGATTCTATAATCAGATAGCTCAGTGCAGATATCAATATACTCCAGGTCTTGAGTTGGGTGCTCAACATTCATTGTTATGTTGCTTACAGCGCGTTTCATCAGGATGGGCCCTTGTTTACCTATATTTATCTTTGCAGACCTCCAAGATTTGACAGCAGGGTTTATAGTTAAGCCAAATTGAAATTATTTAGATATTAGTTATCTTACCAGATTTGGGGTTATCAAATAGCTATTCCCTTTGCTGCCGCTGCCTACTAACCCCAGTTGCCACCTGCCAACTCCACATAGTGTTGCCACAGTCCAGTAAACTGGGAACCGGTGCCGGTTTTTGCCAGTCTCTCTCATAGTTCAGTTTGTCATTATTAACTGGACCAGTGTTTGATGGTTTGAGAACTGAACCAGACTGCTGGTTTCGGTTCCAAACCGCCAAGCAACCAGACCCATGTGTATGCCGGTTTAAAACCGGGTACAGCCGGCTTGAGTGGTTTAGAACCGGTGGGAAAGTCGACGATGTCAGCGAGGGTGGACAGACAGTGGACGCATCATCCATTTATTGTAGTAACTATCATAATACTGGTGTACAACTACAATATATGATAGAATAGAGCTTGCTACATCACTGTTTCAGGGGACTTGCCCTGGTGACGGACGATACATATAGATCGTGGCAAGATCTGGAAGTCATAAGCCTAGTTGACTTGCGCCTATGTACTTTTGTCTTGGATGCAGCTAGCTTGACCTCATGAAGGGTAGTTGATGGCAAAAGTTGCCAGTCAAACATGTCAGAGTGTGGATGGGGTAAGGTAGCACGTATGTCTTGAATGTATGAGTCAAGCAGGGTGTAGTCAGGCTTTTTGCTAAATGCGAGAGTATGTGAATATTCAAGGATGAGCACAAAGCCCTCGGGAAGGTCTGCACATAGCTCACTTGTTGATATCTGCTGCTTCAGTTGAAGAACTACATCCTCACTTCCAACACCAATTCATGGAAGGGACCCCTTTAGTAGGTAGATGAGGACATAGGCAAGTGACTCAAGGTCATCGCGTCGGCTAAGTTTGAACCCGAAATGACTGTGAATTGATGCAAAGGTAGGTGTGCCAGTGAGCGGATGGTTGTTGCTAAGAGGGATATGGGCATGTGTGTCAGGGTCTCGAAACTTTTGAGCAATTCCGAAATCTGCTAGGAATATTTTGTGGGTATGATCCCCCAGACCTGTCAAGGTGTTGGAAGGCTTGATGTCACGGTGGATGTAATGGCGTGAGTGAATATCCTGCAGACACAATAACTGGTGAGATTGTCAGGCATATCAGAATAAGCATATGGACATTAAACATACTAGTTGTCTGGTGATAAGAGTCACCATGTTGAGGGAGAGCTTGCCCCCACATGCACGGCAGCATTCCTCAAGTGAAGGACCTAGGTGTTCGAGGACCATTACATGGAGCTCATTCTCACGTCCAAGCCAAAGGGCCCTCGGGATTCCCACACAGCCGCTAAGGCTGAGTTGACTGAGGATGTGATACTCCTGCCTCAAAGCTTTGGCTTTGGTGGTTCTAGCTATTTTCACAACAACCTCTGCATGGCTATTGATCTCAAATGCTCGATATACACTGCCTAGGTAGAGAAGTCAAAGGTTGAAAGTACCAAAACACATCCATAGTGGTGCTTACCATATGAGCCTGAACCTAGTTTTTCCCCCAGCCTATAATGACCATCGATATGAGCATTGACAACATCCATGTTCATTTGTGTGGCCAAGTGGATGCTGAGGCAAAAAGGTCTGATAGAAATGGGGTATGGACCATATGGTACAATAAAATGTTCAACAATCAACCACCCACAAAAGGGTGGGTCTGTGACATGGTCACTTGTCACATTCGCCTGTCTCACTATGCACACACATGGACTTGGAATACAAGATGACATGCCAACTTCATTCGTGGAGACCTTGCTGTACAATTTCATGTACTTGTACCAAATGACATCTGGTGGGTTCTTTGTCCACCTCAACTTGATTCTGCGGGTTCTGCGGTGGCTGCGGTGGATGTGTCCGTTTGAATACACGCTCGAGGCACTCACAGTAAACAAAGTCAATGAGTGCAGGCCCCAGATCGAAGATTGGACACCCTTGCTGAGTCGGCATGAGATCAATGTGCTTACTGGATACGATGTTCATTGCCGTCCTTTGGGAACCTCCCCAATGCTCAGTGCAAGCACCATGCTTCCCATTGCCTTCTGATCCTGACATTCATTCAGCTGCCAATCTAAATCCAACTCAAAATACATCAATTCTGCGGTACTCAGAGCCACAACAACTTGCTGCGCATTTGTCATTGCTGCAACAATGGACTTGCCAGATGGCACACACCATGCGTTTACCCTGCAGTTGGCCAAGATGTGTCAAATGCCTTGTGAATGGACTTGCAGGAGTGCATCGTCCCCAATCTGTTGCATGGCAAGAGTCGGTGTGGAAGAAAGAAATTGTAGGGATCATGAATCGTAGGGGTCATGAACCTAGACATCGTAGGGGTTGTGAACCTCTGTAAAGATAGGAGCCTTGTCCTCAATAGTGCCCACATGAGCAGCACTCACCATCACTTCTAAGTTCTAACCTTGATGGTCCAGCCCATCCAGGCAGCATTTGGGATACTGGGTAAATCAGAGCTCATGGTCTCCTCGACGGCTCAACCTCGAGTCCATGCTGCAGCATCTGGAGCATGCTCCATGAACTGTGACCATTGAGGGTGAAAATCTGAGGAGTGTCAGATTTAGGGAGTAAATTCAAAACCTTAGGATCTAGAAGTGGCTTGAGAGATTCAATCTTGTCTGCCAGCGCCAAGTTTTCGAGCACCTGGGGTCAGAAGTAACCTCAAGGAAGGGGTTGGTTAGGTTGGGCCATGTCATACAAAGGGTAGTCTCATGAACTGAATTCCTTCTCGTCGTCATTGTCACCCAATTTTTGGAACTGATACAGTTGTCTGTGCAGAGAAGCTACAAGTCAGTGGATTGGCACCTACAAGGAAAAAGACAACACAGTGGTTGATGAACTCAGATGTGACAAGAAGAAAACCAGATTTTAGAATGCACAGGCCAGACGGGATAGGTAGTGTCAAAAAACTTGATTTTAAGTGTCTTGACTAAGTTGACTTCCTCCTCGTGTTCGATAGTAATCTTATATAAGTCACCCTCCTCACTTTGTAGGAGGAAGAAGAAAGTGCCCTACATGGAGGCTTGTCAGAAACTTATGTAGAAGTCGGTTCTAGCTGACCTCCATTTATGCATCACTGCTGCCATGATGATGATGCCCCGCCCACTGTCCCCTGGTGGGTGCTCCCACCAAGAAGTGGGAGCGTGATGTTGAGGGGCATCTGCATTTTTTCAATGATGTGGTCTTCCGTACATGCAAGCACACCTGAATTAAAGTGCTCAGATGATGCAAGCTGACCGCCTGGAACTTGAACAAGAAAGTTCACCTTTGAGTCTGTGGGCTCACTCCATTTTCACACAACATGGTTGAGGCCCAAATCAAGTTCATAGTAGGTCAACAGCTATATGATTGGTCAAACTTGGTCTTGAAAATATAATCCAAAGACATACCTTGCCAGCATTGGCGGCTGCCTCTCCTGACTCCTGTTGGATCAGCCTCCACATGGTCAACTTTTGAGGCAGCAAACATTGGGTTCTCAAAGCCAATATAGACACCAACAATGTGATGAACAATGGAAGGGTTCCTATGTGCTTCCAGAGGGAAGAAATGGTGAGATTGGCAACAGCATCGTGGTTGAGAACGTACATGAGTTTCGACTTTTCTATTGTGGCAAGCATGACAGCATGTCCCTTGGGGTTGGTGGCAAGGTACTGTCCTGGAACAATCCTCTGTGAGCCAGACTTTCCAAACATTTCTTGATGGGCTTTGATGAAACTGCTGGTGTGAGAGTCCTGGACTGATCGACTGTATCTTCTTGTGGTACAGTGGTAACATGTGGCTTGGACTTGCTGACAGTGCAACACTACCCACACCCTTGCTGTTGCGGTAGGGTGAGGGCATGAGCGTTGGCAGACAACAGATCTGCCACTTTGGCATCGCAAAGATGGAGCTGATGCTGGTAACGACGCATACTCCATGTGATGGTGTTGACGTAGGGTTGAACAGTGAGACACCATCCTGGAAAATGCAATTGTCAGCATTGGGTGTTGTGGACACACGCACATGCTCTAACATCGCGCTATTGTTGCGCAGTGTGTGTGGGTCATTCTGTGACCCCAAAGATGGTCATGTGGATGCAGTGGTGGTGGTGGTGGTGGTGGTGGTCCAGAGGAGGAGGACTGCGACCCTCACACCCAGGCCCAGCGGTGCCGCATTCGATGATATGCATCTGATACGCTTGGCACACGAGTCCGAGTCATACACACTATAGGTGTCAGTACCCCACTGTATTTGCACAATTAATACAACTGCGATATGAGATATGAACTTCACAAGCATGAGTAATAGTAACTACGCGATCATGTCCAAGTCCCAGGAAACTATGGGAGGGGATCAACTTCCGAGTCCTTGCATGCACCATTCTCCTCTTTGTCGACAAATTGCATGAGAGAGTCAAGAGCACAAGCATCTTTAAGGTTAAGAAGGGTATTTCTGTCAGGTTTATTATCAGTTTCTTCATACTTGTCCTGAACAAGGACAGTCTAGGTTGTAACCCATCCTTGTGTAAAGTTAAGCCGCTTCTTCTTAAGACTGAACTTGAGGACTTGAAGCACTTCCATAAGGGTAGGACTGATGCAATTTCTTTTCTTTGTATCTGTTTCTGCACTAGATAAGAAGACATGCTCACATGGCACAGCAGAGGCCTAGATGGGGAGGTAGTCCATTGCAATTGCAAAAATGGTTGGGTACACGGCTCATTCATGCTATGTACAGTTAACGTCCATGAAATTATTGAGAATGAGAGGCCAACATACTGCCCAGTACTGGAGAGGATTGGCTGCCTCACTTTCCAACTCAGAATTGGTATACAATTGATATTTGTCCTCGACAGTTCATGCTGCACCTTCACCTGTGCTTCTCTTATGAGGCCCTATTGTACCAAGGCCAAGGTTTTGCACAAGTGAGGTGACAGCATTGACTCAAGGGTGAGTCCCTGTTGACGCATTGAAAATGATCTGCTTCTTCTCTTGATATTTGGCCATCTTGCATTGAAAGACTCAGATACAGAATGCTAAAGAACAATAAAATAGTTACTTACTATCTCAAGTACCTTGGATTTAGCTGCATTGAACTTATCTGAGTCCCACCACTGTTCAATCTAGCTGAAGTGGACAGTGGGATCTACAACTGTAGTGACGTGATTAGCAAACTATTATTAGGACATCATTAAACTAACTCACACATGGAAAAGATATAGCTGTCTGTGTCATCCATATGCATGTAATATTGATTAGCCCAATGAAGCCCAATATTAATCCAGGGCTTCAGGTGTAACTCATTGGTGGCGAGGTTCTCCCAACCATGCATGAACAGCTCAAACATTAAGGTGGCATAGCCAAGATGAGGGAGCTCCTCTGATGACATCGATTGCTGCACAAAGTGGGGTACCTACATGAAAGGAGGGGCATGGCAAAATGAGTCTATGTGGTCCAAGTCTAACTCAGATAGTCAGCTTACCTGTAAAATTCTCTCAAAATCATGCAAGATGAGCCACTCTGCATCAGTGAGCTTGTAGTTGGATAGTTCTGCCTGCTCAGGCAGCAACAAGAAATAGTCCACAGCCTGAATAAATCCGGGGTGAGCATGAGGGAAAAACCCAATCAAGCTACTAGTATGCATACTCACCAGTCTTAATACACAAAGGCGATTCAACATGAAATAGACTGAATCCCAGTGGGTTGGTACATCACATAGGAGTTCATTTTTGGGGACTTTTTCTGGGGGGGACTTATGCCAACCCTTCTGGTTACTGGACTTGATTGTCTCCATAAATGCATCATGGCATCTGCCAGATGCACAAATTATGCGAATGACTTCCTGAGCCCTGTGCACTGGGTCTTTTGCAACAGTGCGTAGATATGCCGATTCAGTCACAGTGTTACTGGGAGGGTGCTTCAAAACGAGACACAGATCTGAGATAGGGACTGTCTTGAAGCCAGCACAGACATGGCCTGTGCAGATGTTGATTACATGGGGAAAACACCAGATGCGATTCTGTTTTGCATCAAAGGGAATGTCCCGATCAGTGAGGAGCATGGAGAGGATCTCCATGCATGTTTGGTTGTTGCTAGCATTGTCCATTGTGAAGTGGCCAACCTAAGGAGTACGCGTTAATGTGATATAAGGCACAGCATGCTATGACATACCTTTCTTGTGATACCTGACCTGTCAAGGAGGTATATAAAGGGTTTGCGCGAGGGTGTCCCCAGTGTGTCATTCTGAGACCCAGTGAAACGCAAGTAGTGCACTCTCCAGGTGGAGAGTCTTGGTAGCTGAATCCTCAGACACCCAGTGCACAGTCAAAGCCAAGAATGAGCGCAAGTTGTCATTGGACCAGAGGTCTGTCATAAATGAGACATTGCCAAGGGCATTCTGGGGCATGCATGTCAGCACCAATATGGCGAAGTATATGAGACTTGACCTACCGACAATCTCTTGTTTGTTGCTGCATGCTCTTCTGCCCACCACTGAATGACCCATTGGTGGAACAGTGTCCGATGTGGAATATCTGAGTCAGCAAGTGACTCACAAAGCATAAGGAGTAGGTGGCAGAACTCTACGCATTCAATGATATTGATGGCCTGCAGTCAAAATTGAATATCATTATAAGTTTTCAAATAGGAGAGACTTGGACTACCTGATCATAGGCCACAACAAAGTTGATAAGGGCATTTTGGAAATTCACAATTGAGAATATTGGGATAGATGCATGGCACAACATGTCCAAGTCTGCATCATCAGTAGCATCATTTCGTCGTTGAGAAAGCTGTGACAGGTCCTGACCAGTTTCAACCACTTGCTTGATCTGTGAGATCAAGTAACCTTTCTTCTTCGCTTTGGCCACAGATGGAACGTATACCAGCCATCCGTGCTTCTCAACCAAGGTCACATACTCCAAGAGGTGGTGGCTATCGATGTGGGGTTGGAGGGTCGTGTTGCTACTTCTCCTGGAGAACGTGATCTGTATTTTTCCCTGCAGATCTATAGCAGCCCAGGCTACAGGATCTTTATTAAATCTAGATCTAGATAGATAAAGGTTAATAGATGAGTTTCAAAGAACATGGAAGGACTTACTCACAGACCTTACATGTATGGGACAACTTATTGGGGGCACGATGGAAGAAATGATGGATATCGTGGGCAATGTTGGATCTTGAGGACCCTGCCATATTGCCAAGTGGATCATTTTCATCTGAGAGGTCATTGAGTATCAGATCATCATCTTCATCCACACCTATAGGCAGCAGCATGTGCTGATTGATAACATGTGCCACATCCTCTGGTTCATCAGTAGCCGGAGTAGCATCTTGGCTGTGAGCCGTGGTGAGTTGGGGGGGAGGCCCAGGAGGCTGACCAGTATGTCCACATTGTGATGGTACATTGCGCTTGGCACCACATCCACAAGCCATGGCAGGGATAGGTGGGACCTGAAAGAACGAAGTTCGTCAGGAAGTCAACTTGTAAAGACCTCCCACCATCTGTATGTAGCATGTGTCATGCGCTCATACAGTGACACTTCTGACACATTCATCTGCGCCCCCTAGGGGACTAGGCCAGGGTTGATAGAGAAGGCCTTCAAATAAACTTTGCATCAGAGCATCATGTGCTAATCTGCAGCCATTTGTCGAATATGGTGAATAGGAATGTATTGCAGATAAGGCTGATAAGCTGACCAACAGAATCATTGATAGATGGGATATGTACTAGTAGGGTTTGGGTGCACCATGCTGAGACACTGTGCTACATGAGGAAATCAAGAGACCTCAGACCAGGGTGATCAAATCTGATGGGGGGACTGAATTGGTGGAGGTGCGTAGTCTGGATGCGCCAAAGCAGCACCACCAATGCTTCTGTTGCCATCACCGCTGCCACAGCCATTGCTGCTGCCATTGCTGCCCTCACTGCCATCACTGGCATTGCTGCAGCAGCTGCCGCTGCCGCCAATGCCACCATCATTGCGCCATTGCTGCAGCTGCAGCTGCCACTGCTGCCACCATCACTGGCGTTGCCACAGCAGCAGTGCCACCGATGCTGCTGCTGCCATCATCGCTGCCACCGTCGTTGCTGCCACAGCCATTGCTGCTGCTGTTGCTGCCCTCACCACCATCACTGGCATTGCTGCAGCAGCTGCCACCGTCGTTGCGCCATTGCTGCAGTTGCAGCTGCTGCCCTCACCACCATCGCCAGCGTTGCTGCAGCAGCAGCACCACCGATGCTACTGTCGCTGCCGCCATCGCCACCACTGCTGCTGCTGCTGCTGCCGCCACCCTCACCACCATCGCTGGTGTTGCCGCAGCTGCTGTCATTGTGGCATTGCCAATGCTGTTGCTGTTGCCACCACGCTGCTGCTGCCACTGCCGTTGCAGTAGCAGCAGCTACTGCTGTCATTGCCTCAGCTGCTGCAGCTGCAGCAGCAACCACCACTGCCATCCTCATTTGTGTGCCCGTGCTCACTGTTTTCACCCTCAGTCATGTGTGCCTGTGCTCAGTGCTCACTATTAATAGTTTGTAAAACCTGGAACACATAGTTAGCATATAAAGCTCTAACTGTCTTACTTACCTTACTGTGGTCATGGTGTTAGGAAAGTCAGCTGGGCTGTGAGAAGCAGGCATGTCACAATGTGATGGGTGACATTGTGGGTGGTGGGATGGTGACGCACACCATCCAACCCCATTCTGTCTCTGACAGGTGGTTAGAAACCAGTGGGAAACTGGTGGGAAACTGGAAGCTGCCGGTTTGATGACTAAACCAAACTGCAGAGTTGTAGGGTGGTCCAGTTCGGAACAGTTGTGGCTTATACTTGTGACAGTTACAGTTTAAGCCGGCCCAGAACTGGAACCGTGGCAACACTAACTCCACATCTTCCCTCACTGAGCATCCCTTCAAGTGCTCCTCTTCCCACTGATGGTCCACCATTATATATCCAATGGCACTTCCCATGTCTCATACACCACCTCCACCCTCCCTCCTTTCCATGAGTCCCACACACAAGCTCCTGAATAAGCCACCCTCAATGTCCATAAAGTCCACACCAACAATGGCGAGTGTCACGCCCACCGAGTGAGCGTACCTCCACAGGCGATGGAGGGGGCGTAGGCGATACTGGCGACTGAGGTCTCGAGGGTAAGAGGTCTGTATACCTCTCGCGCGCAGGCGTACTCTTGTGACGTCTGATAGAGAGCTTTCCCTTGCCTTTGAGCATACACTGAGGCTCCGCAAGGGGACGCGTGAAGTCTGGCAATTAACCAGAGGAGTTGGGGTTCACAAGGGAAGGAAGGGAACCGTACACAAGCTGAGATTACAAGAGAACAGACTTAAGGTCTGTCCTAGGCGAACTGAGCAATATAAGTACATGAAGGCATGACTCATAGGGAGTCAGAACGAGTCATGGTGCCCCTAGGACACCGCTACTGGTACACAGTCATCTGGAGTCATTGTATAGTATGAGTCAGTAGGTGCCGAGGCAGCGCATGCGCAGAGGCGTGCAGATGTAGCACTAGTGGATGCGCGTCGGACCCGGCGGCCCGTCAGGCCGTGTGGTAGCTGTACGGAGCGAAGTAGGAAGACATAGACGGAGTCACGGGCCGTAGGGGCCCGGCAGTCCATAGGCGAAGCGCAGAGAGCAGTAGGCAATAAAAGTGAAAAGAAATAAGGCGTACAGTGAAGCGCGAGCGTAGCAGCGAGACATCTGAGTCCCAGAAACAGTAAGCGACCCCTCTGCTGGGCACTCAAAGACCAGGCTAGATGAAAGCAGCCATGCAATGGCTGCGTACACATTCATGTCCCCCCCTGTTCCTGGCTCGGGCCAGGACTGCTGCCACTGCCACCTCGCAAAGCATCTGCACAACACCCATGGCCATCTTGGCACCCTCGGCATCTGGACATGCCGCATGCATGCAAATGTGGTGCACCATGCTCTTCCACTCCCAAGCTGGGACAACTCAATGGGCACCATGCGCGTGTGGAGGAGTGGGGGCAGGCGCATGGAGTGCCTGATGAAGTTGGGTGGCCACGTGTGTGCCAGCGGGGTGCATGTTCCAGCACATGTACAGTGAGAGTATGTGTGTCTGCTCTTCCACCAGACTCAGGGGGTGGCCAGTCCCGGCTGCCATCTTGGCCATCACCATCCACCAAGTCTGTGGGGCCACCCATGCCAGTGAAGAGGGAGCTGTGGGCATTGGTTGGGGATGCCACACACATGCAGGCTTTGCGTACCTAAGATTCATGACCAGCTTAACTGTTGGAGGCTCTGAAGTTAAGTTAGCATCAAAATACTGGTAAAGATTACATAATTTTATTTTTTAACTTTATTTTCTTTATTTCTACAATAATTTTAGTGTGAGAAAAAAAATCAGCATGAGCTGCCGATCCCTATTCAATCTCAGCCCTATGGCTGGAAATAGGAAAAAGGGGGCCCATCCCAATGAAACACGCTGTAATTAGAAGGGCCCTTGAGTCACAGAGGACCAAGGGAACTGCAGGGGTGTGAATAAGACTAAGGTAAAAGTGCGCTCCTTTGCAGTAAATATTAACCTGAGACCAGGGTGCCAAAACCCCAGAGGAATGCCACACAGCACTCCTGCAGGAGAACCCTTCCAATGCCTCCCTCTAGATCACACAGAAACCCAGCTGGGTCCACCCACCCTCCACATACACTATAGGCTCTGCCTTGTCCCTCGTTGTGGCATTCGAGGACCCTGATGGCAGCAAGAGTAGGGCCCTTCTCTCCAGCAAACAGCTGTATATCTTTGGCATGAGAGCCAAAGTTAGACACTGGAAGAAGACACCCCCAAAATCAGTTAGTGACACTGCCAATAACCTTCTTGATATGTTCGCACATGGCAAGCCCATGCCAGTCGAACCACCCAAGCCAGAACCCTTGAACCAAGACCTAAGCCTCAAACAATGTTAAGCCCCCAGCTCCCCACCACAGCCCAATGACCCATCCTCAAGCTCCCACACCCCAAAGGGTAAGAAGATGAAGAGGGCCTAACCAGGGGACAGTGTAAGCTGCATTGCACACAGCAAGACCCAGATTTGCCTTTTGAGCCTTGATTTGCAACAAGGCCTTCACTGGCCAGGGTTACCTTTTACATACAGATGAAGCCATTGATTTGAACTATTTACTAAAGTACACCATAGTGAGTCCATACATATAGTCCTACATAGAGTTCTGTACTCTCAGGCAGACAATAAAAGGATTCAAAAAAAAAAAAAAAAATATTAACCTGACTAAGCTAATCTAACTAACCAAATAAGGAATCTGCCTCTGGAATGTTGTTCTGACACTTCAAAGAGCAATATACAATGCATTAGGCTCATCTAACATGGAAAGTAAATCTAGCACAATGAAAGTGAATGCAACATTCATGAGGACCAACAACTCAAGAACTGTTAGTACCTGCAATGAGCCCATGCACCCCAGTAGGACACAGAGCAAAGAGGGTTGGGTTGGGGGGACACATGGTTGGCACAACACTGGACCAGGTGTGGGAGCACTGCAGGAG